>CAKNWU010090138.1:0-14276 GCA_932072015.1 Andricus quercustozae | reverse complement strand
ATCACTCACTTATCTTGAATAATTGAATATTACCATTAGTTACCGAACCTTGAGGAGATTTATGTTTATCTTAAATTGCATGTAGTTGAAGCCATCACTCGTGAAACATCTATTTATTATTTTTTCACGAAAAAGCAGCATATTCTGCTCATAAATGTAGTGTAAAGTTAGATTTTCAAGGGACGCTGATTGTTCTTTATCAATATTGTCATCGAAAATAATGATTTTTTAGTGTTAGGGTTGTGCAAATTTATACCTGTAAAATTGATTTACACCTTTAAAATTTAAGCAAGTAGTTTCCTCGATTTATTTTGGAGTCCCTTAAACAGGGGTCTGACGAGAGTGTGGGGACACATATGGTGTCTAAAATGACAGTGGGGGGAACTCCTACCTTTCGAAGGTCCTCAATTTAAAAGAGTCGGTACAGCCGTCTCTCAGTTTAGCCGCTCGTGGTTTAGTAATTCCTATAACTGCTGCCCCTTGCAGTTCCTTAGCGCGCAGGCCGAAAGACGGATGCGAGTCCTGACTGTTTACCTTTCGATTACCCCGATTTAGTAGCAAAGCTACTTGCAGGCAACCACCGAAACTTTGGCTAAACCAAGAGTCGGGTGTACTAGGAAGCGTGTTTTTTTAGGGTCGCTGGAAATGGCGCTCGCTTCTAATTTCCCTTAGAAAAAAGGGAAGATAATCGATATTTTCGAAAGCAAAAATGGTTGATACATAGAAAATTGTTAGAGGGCCAGAGTAGCCACGTAACCCCACGCTGCTGTGATTCAGTAAACGGCCATATTCGAGTCAACATGTGAGGACCAATGGACCTGTCACTTGTTTTTCGGACTTGGCGGCGGTGCACCCACGGATACCGGATCCACGGAAAAAAGCGAATCTTGGAAGGATCTAGTGACTGCACAGACATCATAATGGACGGAGACAAGGCCACTTACGGAAAGTGGTTACAAGGTTAGTGGCCTCTGTAGTTTTCTTGCCTATTCAGTGCTTTCCTTCTCGACTCCGCGCGGTGTGACCGTCGGGACCACGTGCGTGGATTAAAGTGCAGTGTTGGCCGAGACTCTCGCGACACCCCGGAGCGAGGCACGCCCCACTATAGATAGCTGAGGCGGGCAGACCTCAAAGAAATCGTGGATGTAGGCACGCGCAAGGCACGTCAGGTGACGTGGTGCAAACGCGGGCGTCTCGGACGGCCATTTTGTGACCAACAAGTTACTCTGGCGAGTTTTTGATCATTTCTGGTGTGCGCGATTTTGAATATTTTGGTGGTGTAACACATGATTTTGTTTTGGGTTCATTCCTGTTATTATGAATAAGGTTTATATTTTAATGTTTCCATTATTTAAATCGAAGTGGTAAAGAACTTACTATCGTCACTTTCGGGTCATACTTTCTCTCGCTCCACCGATCTCATCCCTCTTCTCATGCATCAAACGAGCTAGTGGTCTGACCTAGTGGTTGCGACAGGACCGGCAACGATTGGGCTCGGATAGGGAAACCTATCTGGCGCCTGGGAAAATAGAAAAACAACGAGCTTCGTGGGTGGTTCGTGAATCGACAGAGTGCGACTCTCGAACTCGGTAAAATCCGGTAGTTGAGTCGTAGCCGCAAGTAAGTGGCAGCCTAAAAGTTTTAAACAAAAGTAACTGGGTTTTCTAATCCTGGGCCATCCCCGGCCAGGACACGTGATTAGCCGTGGTGCACACGGATAAAATTGGAAAACCTTGTTGCAACATATAACTATGTGTATCATAATTGATTTATTTCGCAGTCAAATGAATAATTAGGGTTATATTCTGCTCAATTTCAGATTTTACAGGAATTAAGAAAGCAACCAAAAAGTATAATGCGAACTATCTGAAATAAATCACTCACTTATCTTGAATAATTGAATATTACCATTAGTTACCGAATTTTGAGGAGATTTATGTGTATCATAAATTGGATGTAGTTGAAGCCATCACCCGTGAACCATTTATTTATTATTTTTTCACGAAAAAGCAGCATTTTCTGCCCATAAATTTAGTGTAAAGTTAGATTTTCAAGGAACGCTGTTTGTTCTTTATGAAGGTTGTCATCGATAATAATGATTTATGAGTGGTAGGGTTGTACAAATTTATACCTGTAAAATTTATTTACAGCTTTAAAATTTAAGGAATTGGTTTTCTCCATTTATTTTGGAGCCCGTAAAAAAGAGGTCTGACGAGAGTGTGGGGACACAACTTCTGTCAAAAACCACAGTGGGGGGAACTGCTACCTTTCTAAGGTCCTTGATCTAAAATGTTTAATACTAGTATGCATCATTTTTTTGGGGGCTCCTGGAAAAAGGGTTTGGTGTGAGTGAGGAGAGGTTATATGGCCCACGCCCACTTCTCCCACTTATCTCCCGAAGTTGAGATGATTCAGATGATCCCGCCACTCCGACTAACTCCTTACACCTTTATCAGTTCCTCAATTTAAAATACTCGGTACAACCTTTTCTCGGTTTAGCTGCTCGCTGTTTAGTAATTGCTAGAACTGCTGGCCCCCGCAGTTTCTCAGCGCGCAGGCGACCCCCGAAACTGTGGCTGAACCGAGATTTGGGTGTACTAGGAAGCGTATTTTTTAAGGGTCCCTGGAAATGGGGTTCGCTTGTAATTTCCTTTAGAAAAATGGGAAGATAATCCATATTTTCGAAAGCAAAAATTGTCGATACATAGAAAATTGTTAGAGGGCATTTTTGCACTTATAGAGGATTCTTTGGGGCACAATAATAGGCTCTTTAGTTTTTATAATATAAAAAATAATTACCAATTCTTATTCCCTAAAGTATTCGGAACAGGACCATGTCTTATAATTTATTGGGTTGGCAAATAAGTCTATTCGGTTTTGTTATAGACAATTGATCATTATTTATTGCATAGAGGAAACAAAGTTCAGTCAATTACATAATTTCAATTTCTCTCTATGACCTCTTGCCATATTTTTACCATTTAGGGAATTTTGAAACGATCGGAATGAATGGAAATCGTAGGAGGACAAGTCAGGTGAATATGGGCGATGAGGCACAATATTATAGCCAAGGCTTAACATTTTTTTTCGCGTAGCTATTTATCCTGAATGGAAAAACCTTCACTGATGAGGACAATGTCAAAAATCACTTAAATTGATTTTTCATCGAAAAGCCCCAGACTTTTTAAGAACAAGGTATAATGAAGTTGATGAAAAGATGGAAAGAGGCCATAGAAAGAAATGCAAATATGTAATTGATTGAATTTTCTTTTCTCTATGCAATAAACGATGATCAATTGTCTATAACAAAACCGAATGGACTTATTTTCCAACCCAATACTTTAGTACAATATTTTCTCGATTCAATCACGTATTAAGAAAAAGTTACCTTCTCCCATCTCGAGCCAATGGTAAACTTCATGTTCTTTGGGGCACGGGCTTTTGTTAATGGGTTCACTCAAATTTGAAGCTGGCCATTTTGTTTGGCATTCGAACAAGACTAGGGGATAAGAAAAAAATATAGTTCTGAAAAATGAGGGCCATCTTAGTGCACATGTACTGATAATGGTACCCGTCTGAATTTTAACGTTCACATTTGTGAGTGTTCAAAAATTTCGGGTACGCGATTCGGAATACGGCGGATATCAAACAATTTTCCGCTTCCACTGACTGCTCTGAAATCCGTACAAGTTCCTTATCAACGGGGACACTTTTCGAATTCTCTATTTTTTATTACATACACACATTCTAGATTGCCCCAAGATGAATGAAGATTGAATTTGTACTTATTTACGACAAACTCAGATAAAGTATGAAAGGAAGTAGAAATTAGGATAAAATGCCGATCAAATCGCGCAAATTCTGCTTTTCGTATAGCTCAAAAAGACGTACGTAAAGTTATAGATATATTGTATGATTTAACTTACCAAACGAATTAAAGATGACCACAATGAATATAACTAAAGTATAAAAAAGCTCCATCTATTTTAATTAGTCGAGAAATGTATTAATGTATTATTAAAGAATTTTATTAACACTGAAACTAAAGAAACTAGTAGCGCTTTTCATATTAGATGCGAAATATATCCCATAGTCGTTATCTCATAGATTATCAGCAACATGCTTATCGTTCTGTGATATTTGCATTTCATCAGAGTCAGTTTCTAGAAAATTTATTGCCTACAATAACAGCTCATTTGAAACTTTAAAAAAATGTATTCTACAAAATATATTTCAAAAATTGTAAATGTGGATTACACTGTTTCGTATTTTTGATCAAATTTGGTAAAAATCACTGAGCGATAAAGATGTATCCTGGATACAAAATCATCAATGGATTTAAAAAGATTTTAAACAGTGTCTCAAGGATTGCATTCAATATAAAACTCTTCAAATTTCTACCTGAAAAGGCTTAAAGGGTTTCATATTCTTGCAAAAAATGAATCAAAAAATTTGTTTAAATTAAACTGAAGATTGATCTATTCCAGCAACAAATTCAAGCATTTTATTGAAAATTAATTTTCCTTTTGGCGAAAATCAATTTTATTAACAGAAAATTCAACTAATCTCATCTTTTAGGTCGAAAATTCAACTGTTTTGTTAAAAAATTGTCCTTTTGAAAATTTATTTTTTTGATTGAAAATTAACTTTCATGTTAAAAATGCAACTCTCTTCTACATAATTCGTCTTTTTGGCTTCAAAATTCATCTTTTTTGGTATAAACTGGATATAGTAGAACAAATTTTCAAAAAAGTAGTTCTATTTTAAACCAATGAGTTGAATTTTCAGCCTAAAACGTCGAATCCACACAAAAAAATGTAATAGTTGATATTTCTACCAAAAAATATTTTTATTTTGAATCAAAAACAGTTGATTTCAACCCAAAAATGCGCATTTTCAATAAAATACTTGAATCCTCAACTATGACATCAATACATGAATTTTAAAGCCAATTTTTTAATTTAGCTAAAAAAGGTCAATTGTCAACCAAAATTTAAATAACTAAATTTTTAGTTCCTGAAATTGATTTTTAACCATCAAAAGAATGAATTATAAAAAAGATAATTAGATTTTCAACCAAAGAAATACATTTTCAACTAGAACGATAAATCTTAAACTAAGAAAATAAATTCTTAGTAAAGTAGTTTAACCAGAAAAATCGTAACAATTATTAAAATGCACGTAACTCTGATGATAGATAAAATCAAACAAATTTAAAATGAAAACAAGGTCTTATCAAATTCACGTAGAAATTAAAGAATTGAAAAAATACGAGAAAAATATATATGAGAATATTTTTTCTTTGATTTAAACAAATTCTAGTTTCGAAATAAGCGAATCATTATCAACGAAAGAGTTAATTTTTTGAGTTGAAAAGTCGAATGTTTTGCTAAGCAGTTTACTTTTAAACTCAAAATAATAAGTACACTGGAGTCCCGCTTTATCAGTTCCCGATATATCATATAAGGTGGTGCAACGGGACGAGAGAGAGGTGCTTGAAAGGTCAGCGGCCTTGCGATGTTTACGGCTCGGCACTATAAGAAGCCACGAGCAAGAAGGAGAAGAAGATAGGTTTAGAGAGTCCCGGTTTATCATCGAGGCCATTGAGGGTACCCCCGACACGGATGATAAAGCGGGACTCCGGTGTATTCCACGAAAATTAAGTTTTTTATCAATAAAAGATGAATCTCCATTCAAATAGTTGAATCCTCAGCCAAAAAGAAGAATTTTCAATAATCAATGAAAAAAATTAATGTTTCCCGAAATAAATAAATTTTCAATAGAATAATTAAATTTTCAATAAAATAGTTAAGTTTTTAGCCAAATAGCTGAATTGTCAATGTTAATATTCTACAAAAAGACGAATTGTCAAGAAAATAAACAAATTTTTAACTAAATGGCTAAAATTTCAACGACAAAAAAGATAAATTTTGAAATAAAAATGTAATAGTTAAGTTTACAGTTCACGAAATTGTTGAATGTCAAAAAACTAGATGAAAACCCCGAAACTCCAGACAATTGCCTCACCCTAAGTGAGTCATTGCTTATTCAGGCCCTTCCGTCCCATTCTGAATGGGCATGTAAATGACCGGGAAATTTCCCGGCTATTCCTCTCTTCTTCCTTCCTTCTCTCTTTCCCTCCCTCAGGAGCATATGTTGTACAGCCGGGGAGCTGAACCAGGGTTTAGAATGAACATTTTCGGAAGTAAATTAACGTCACAAAATGTTCATTAAAAACTATAATCATTACAGGCAAATCGAGGAAACGGAATGGCTTTTTCTCTATTTTTTTGAAATATTAATTCGTGGGCAAAAATGCTTTAAACGGTCTTAGAAAAGTTCAATTTTTAATAATAAACAGTTAATAAATAACCACCCCTTGGACGGAAGATCATTACAATAGGAACCCGATTGATGTACGTGTACACATGTGCTCATGGCTACACGTATATCAATCCAAACAATTCTATTAAGTAAACTAAGGGGTCTATCTTTTATAATATTGTCAAGGCTTAGTTTCGAATATTTTCTGAGTTTTTAATAAATTAGTAAATAAATCATTAATAACTATAAAAACCAAACAGCCGTTCTACTCGTCCTAGCTTCATGATTCCTTTGGGAAAATGAAGTTCGGATAGAAATAAGGATTATCTATAAGTTTTGTGAATTTTAGTCGTCAACTCATTTTTTAATTTAAAATTAAAACTTGAAAAAAGACTAGTTTTAAGTTAGTGTAGTGTCGGCGCGCGGAGGCCGAGGTAGCGGGGCCTGGCTGACAGTCCCCACCGCTGGGTTGCGGCTCCGTTGTCGGTCTCGTCGCCAATCGGTGGGTTCAACGCCGTCCCCTCCGCTACAGGCAGCTCCATGCGGAGGCAAGCGAGAGTCGGGAGCGTGATCCAATCCACACCATGTCTAGCCGCAGAACGTTCCATTTTCGTCCAACTCGCGCATACCAGCTTCACGGGTATCTTGGTACCATGCGACTCAGCCGCCAGCTGTACATTTATTCAATATGGCGGTGTAGCTGGTATCGTTTCTGTTTGGCTGCAATTTTTTTTACCCGCGCGTGGCGAGACCTGGTGTGGATTAGATCATGGTCGGGAGCAACTCTCGCTAGTCAGTTCGTGGATGAATTTTCTGGAGTACAGTTGCGTCAACTATGCCCTCTCTTCTCTGAATAAAAACTAAGCACCCAACCAGTCGCCTTTCTTGTTCTTTTTTTGAAGTTCGATTTTCTTTTATCGCTTCTCTAAATTCATCCTCGCAATTTTTTTCCTTTTCGTGTCGTCGTCTTGTTGAGTTTCAGCATCGATCGCATTCCTTTGTTCGTGTTTACCATCGATCTCGTTCGAGCTGTCCACGAGGAAGAGTACATCACCGCACAGTGGGCCAGGAACCATAAAAAGTGGCAAAAATTCAATTCAATTAATCCAAGATATACTGCACATCAGTCTCTCTTCCTTCATAATTTGGAATTTTTTCCAAGACTTTACATTTCGTGAATGTTGTCATATTGAATGAATCAATAAATCAATAAATATTCATTTATCAATAAATTTAAATGAGACCGAAAAGCGAACGGCAAGAAACTATAAGCTTCGCGCAACTTTCAGTTTCTAAGAAAAATTACATGTCGGGTATTATGATAATCTAGTATCTTTTGAAGAGAAGAACAAGATGAATTTATGCATTCGAATCTCGTTTAATATATATTTCAGAAAAGACGCTGCAAAAATCCGGCGGTAGACATAGAGATGAAATTCCAAATATATATTATACACTAGAGTCCTGCGATGGAGGGAGATGCGCTTGCAAGGTCAGCGGAGTTGCGAGGTTTACGTTTCGTCACTATGAGAAACCACAAGCTTGAAGGAGAAGAAGAGCGGTTTGGAGAGTCCCGAGATAGTGTGAAAGCCACTGAGGGTACCCCCGAAGCGGCCAGTATAGAGGGACTCCAGTGTATGTGAGAACTTGCAGCGCCGCGTGCTGTTACGCGTGGACGGCTCCATGCGTGAGCGCGCAGTTATTCGTTGTTTCTTCAGCAGGATATGAATTCGAGCAAAAGTGAGCACCCCTGCGTCAAAGTGGACATCTCAAGGAACCCACTGGTACCTTAATTTTTTGGAGTTGAAGGGGAATGCCGGGGAATGAAGTTTGGGCAGCAGGCATTGCGGGGAAACATCGAATATTTTGTGAAAAAACATGTAAATTTTAAAATTTTAGACCAGTTTTGTAGCTTCTTCGCCATTTCCTGCATTTATTGATCCAAACTGAATTAAAAAAAAAATCAAAAATCGATTGCTTTTCGGTAAATATCATCAAATTGTATCCCTTCTTTTTAGGCACCAAGTATAGAAAATCAAGTTTCATTTTCTAACTTTGACTATTTCTCAACGAAACACATGGCATCTGATTGATAAGAAACTGAAAATATAGATCCTTCAAGGTGTCTGAAAGTCGAAAATATATTCAATTGATTCAAGTTCAAACCTTAACTTTTGGCCAAAAAAGTGCGATCCTGGCCCACTGTGCACCGGTGGGATCCCAGGATTGCGGGGTCCCCGGATCATCCCTGTAGATCTTCTCACGGAGAGAAGCCCAGAATGAAAGGAGTCATCACCCATCAGCGGTACCCCACGGAGAAGCGGGTCCCTAAATTCCAAGTAAATGGCAGGACTATTTTCGAAACTTAATTTTTGCCCGCGGGTTAGCGATTAGCGCTAGTCTTCGAGTGACAAATTAAAAATAACTGACGTCGAGTGCGACTAACGTACGGATTAGCACACCCCGGCAGTTATTTTTTTAAGCTCTCGGGAAGGTCGAAAGCTCACGCTTTCTCCCAGCCATTCTTTTCCCGCATCGGCACGTATGTGTACGTAATGCATCGAGAGCATCAAACCCTTTGATGACAGGGGGTTCACGACGCACCCGCTCAAACCAGCGCACTCGACGTCGTCGATTCGAGCAAGCAGCTGGGGCTGGCCTAACACACGCTGTGGAAGGAATTCGGCCAGAGGAAGCTCGACGAGCGCATGAAGAGCGCCGCCGCGGCGTTCTGGAGGAACGCGGTCAACAAGCTATCGAGAAGAGAGAGCAACGGGTCGCCGCCGCCCGTCACGAAGCCGCTGAACGATACAGGAGGATCGCAGCCGCCAGACGCGCCGCCGAGGAGGAAGCGGCGTGCCGTCACCAAGTCGCCGCGGCACAAGGCTGGGCAGAGAAGGAGGCTGCACGCGTCGCCGCCCGTACCGCCTACGCAGCCGCCACTGATTTCGCCGTTAAAGCTGTTAACAACGCCGCCCCCAACAACGATGCCGCGGCCGACGAAAATAACCGGGGACATTACAACCCCGTGGAGCCTGAGCTCTATCGCGACCAGTCGCATTTAGTGGCCATTCACCGAGAGCGATCAGGGACGAGGGACCCCCGTCAGCGTCGACTAAATAATAATCGGGAGGTACCCTTGACGCTAAGTTGAAACGTCGGCCATCAGGATCTCGAGGAGGAGCACCATCATTCATCGTAGTTAACTGCTCGCCGACCCGAACCCGGGCCTTGCTTATACCACCGACTGCGGCCCTGCCTTGGCCGAGTAATTCTATCCATTTCCGCGTACCTACAGCCGCAGGATCTCCTCGCGCAGCAGAGGAAGCTGCCGAAAATTCGCCGACTCGAACTAATGCCAGGGACGTTCTCTCCATCGTTGCTCAGCCCGCCGCCTAGCGCGCGGTTCCGGGACTTCGCTCCCACTCATCGAAATCTCCGCTTTTGATTCTTCCCTTTTTTCATGACGGGTTTCGCGACCTTAAAAAAAAAGAAGTCATCATCAAGCGACCCCTCACTGACCCCATTTCTTCCGGGTTGGTGAGAACGCTTAAGCCTATCCTTCCTGGGTCCTGGGACCATCTTCCACTTACCTTTCCCTTATTACCTCTCTTCCCCCCCTTCCCCCCCGCCAGTCAACGAAACGTCCCGCAAGGCATGAGCGGCCTGAAAGCCTGGCTCGCCGCTCGCCCACAAGAAAGCGCCGCCCGTCCACAGGAGCGTACTGCTCGTCCGGCGCAAAAACGCATGTAGATACATCTCTCTCTCGCACTATAGTCTACCCCCCACCAAAGCTTAATCCTTCGCTGGCACACTGGGGTCAAAAAAACCCCAGGCATGTTGAAACTTATTTAAATCCCTTCAACATTTTAAAATAGTACTTATACGGTTATTAAAAAAGAAAAAAGTAGTTATTAATTTTGTCGTCAAAAATCGCTATGTTTTAACTTTTATAATCTTTTTTTCATATTTAAAATAACTTTTAAACTAAATAACCTCCAGCATTTTTTGAAGTAACTATCCAAGAGTGTGCAAAAAATTCAGCTACTCAAAATAATCATTTGGCTCTTTTGCGGAAAGCTTTTATCGCTTGGGGTCAAAAAGACCTCAGTGTGCCAGCTACGTTACGCTTCGGGAAGTGTGCCATCGAAGGGTTAATTTTAGACCAAAGAATTGAAGTTTTAAACGGAAAAGATTTTCCCATGTATTTCCAATATCAACATACTATTTTTTTAAGAAAAAAGTGAATTTTCTACTAAATAGTTTAATTGTAAAATTAATAGTTGAATTTGTACCAAATAGTACAAATTATTAACAAAAAATGGAAATGATACATTTTAAGTGCGAAAATGAATTTGAAAAAAAAAATTCAAACAAATAATTAAATTTTCGGCGATGAATTTTTAACAAGAAAGATAAATTTCAAATAAAATGTTTAAGGGTCGCTCATATATTACGTAAGCCTTTTTTCTTTTGTTTATATCGTTGGGTCCTTCTCAACTTCACAGCAATTCTGTTTTCGTTTTTATTTAAACAAAAGAAAAGCGGCTTACGTAATATATGAACGACCCCTTAACACTCAACCAAGTAGTTGAATTTTCAACCAAAAAGATGATTTTAACCCCATCAGATTAATTTTCTACCAAAAGAACGGATTTTTAACGAAATACATGTATTTTTAAGCACATAGTTGAAGTTTTGACTAACAGCGATAAATCTTCAACAAAAATGGTATAATTACATTTTGAGTTATAAACATTTATTCTCAACAACAAAATATTTTCAGCGAAATAGTTAAATTTTCAATGAAAGAGATGAATCTTGAACTAAACTAACTAATGAATTTTCAACAAAAAAGTTTGATTTTCAACAAATTAGTTAAATTTTTGACCGAAAAAGATGAATTTTTAACAAATTAGTTGCATCTTCAAAAAAATAAATTCAATTCTCAACCAAATAGAAAAATTTTTCAACAAACTAGATGAATTATTAACCAAAAATATAATAATAGACTTTTTAACAACGTAAAAATTCACTTCTATCGAAAAATAGTTGCCTTGTTATAAAGCAGATGCTATCTATTAAAATAATAATAAATAATTAAATAAAAATTCACATTTTTATATATTTTTTTTCATAATCATACAATAATCATTCAATAATTTAAATTAAACTGTATGCGTAGAATAAAAATGCTCCTGATCTTCAGTAATATAGTGACTTAATAAAATTCTTGGTCTATTATCCACATGTACAGAATGAGGATTGCGAGGTATAATCCCTGCCAAAGCTATTTTGCCTAATTGTATTGAAGGAAGAAAACTGCATTTATATTATAATAAAACATTTTAATTCATTTAAGTGTCGTGAGCAATGTAAGTAATCTAAAAATTAACCTAATAAACTCATTACTTTATATTGTTTTTGTGATATTGTTATTGTGATATTTTAATACGAAAATGTTTCTTTATTATATCACACTGATCCGACTATAGACGTTCAGACATTTTTTTAATATCTACTGTCATGTGGTTTCACGTAGAAGAAAGTTCTCATAGGTACATTAATATAGGCCATTAATCGTTTTGCTCCTAAATTAGTTTCGTATGAGATTTAAATGCAACTTTTCTTTGTGTCTATTCGAGAAAAGGAGACTGGGTATTTCTCAAAAAATGTATGCCTTGAGAACGATCATAAATGGACTTTTTATCGCAATTAACAATTATTTACAGGATTTTTATTCGACTTCGGATCAAATGTCGTTTACATGTACTATTGTATAACGTTTTGAAATTGAGTTGTTGCCGCCGATTGGAACTTCGTCGATTTCTTCTTCGTTCATTTCGACAACTAAGCCGTTGTTCATGTTTATTTTCGCCCGTTTAAAATATCCAGTTCTGGTATATATTCCACGAAGAATTGTATTATTACGCTCCAATATTGCCACCACGTCACCAGTGGATGTCGTTAAAACATTTCGCTCTTCAGTTGGCATGGGCAAAACCTTATTATTGGCTCCTTTCAGATGGATTGGTTTGTCGGCAGGAAAAGTGTATCTGCGAATTTCGAATACGCGGTATGGATTCGTGTGCGAAAGAAGCCGAATGACTCTAAGATCTTCAGTGTCAAATCCAAGTACGCGCGAAGAACTACGGTTGAAGGAAGATGACCTGGACGTGGGGCGAATTTGAGGCTCGGCAGGAGCAGCAGACCTAGCAGGAGAACGATTGCTGTCAGGAGTATCAGAAGTGCCGGAACGAGGAACGTTAGGGATGGGGTCGCCATTAGGTAAACAGTCAAACTGTAAACTCAACCCTGAAACAAGAAACAGATCAATAATTTTTACGTGAAGTACCCAGTCGTATGTTGGTATTGACTATGTTAAATTCTGAAATGAAAATTTAAGAAATATCCAAACGCCTGCAAGGGGGTTATTGCAGAACTAACTATTATTATGTTTTTTATGAAAGGAGACAGTATGCGAGTGAAAACTGAAATTATTTACATTATTTTTTAAAAGTGGAGGTAAAAATTTGATTGTGGATAAGTCCTTGTTGACTCATATAATTTGGAGCAGAGTTTTACTTACTTAAACTAATTATTTTTACCTGATTCATGTCCCTGGAGAAGATTATGGTCCTGGTTCGGCTTGAAAATGAGTAAAATATCAAATTAAAGTTGATGGGGTAAGTGCCACGAGTTGTGTAGTGTAATAGTGTATACTCTGTTCCTCGGAAGAAGGCCCTACAAAATGACCAATTTTGGTATTCTTCGCGCAGCCTATTGTAAAACTTTTTCAAGAAGACGGGATTTCTTGAGATGTTTTATCCAAACTGAAGTCCTTCAACTTCATGAAAAGCTTTTTTCTAGATTCGATTTACGAAATTGTTCGGCAGGTGAATTTATTTTTTCTACTACTTTCACGTTTGTTCACTCAACTCAGTTTGAGTGAGCTTACTCCAGCAGGGGTTTCTTGTCTACAGGCAGGTCGAAGTAAGGAAATTGAAAAACATTTAATTTTGCAACTAGCGATTTGAAAATAACATAAACAGCATCTGCGAAGTTTTCCGATTCCAATGATATATTACTTCCCAAGAAACGTTAAAAATTTGAAGGAATTTAATTGAAGGAACTGAAGTTCAATAATCAATTTAATAATGATCAGCTTTCCCATTTCCAACCTTTATGGAAAAATTACATATTGTTGGAATCGGCAAAAATTCGTGCATTCCAAATATATTACTTGCAAGTCGGTAATTGCAGAATTATTCATTTTTAACTTTTCAATTTACCGATGTCCCTTGTAACTCGGCACCTGCGCGCGGTGAGGTCCTTTTCTTTAATGGCTAACATCTTGTAAAAATGGTTCAAACAATTTGAAAAAGATACGCAAGGAAAGTAATAAATATTAAACTGGGACCAAGGGACCAATGAGAAGAGAAATTCGAAAACGAAGTATAAAAAAGGATATGGACACGCCTCCAGCACGAAACGACATCCCCCATGCACGTCTGTAGGAACTTCTCTCGGGGAACAGTGTATTGTCTAGTCTGGTCTAGTATACGTTTCCTGGACTCTTATTTTAAAGAAAAACCATCCGGCATGAACAAATATTAATTAGCGCCTTATTACAAGATAAAAATAGTTTAAGGAATCCATGATTTTTTCAAGGCCACCCTTCAAATCTATTTTTGATCATTTTTATCTCTGAATTCGTTGTTTTCATGAAAGATTTCTCGGAACTTTACGAACAAAGTCAATGCACAAAATTCATACATCTTTTAGTATATCACGTATAATTTTCTACATAAAGCACTTTGTTACGTTTACTGGAGTTTTTGTTGTTGAAGGTCGTTACTTATTTCTAGGCGTTCCTTCCGCGATGTAATGGAGTTAAGTAATAGCTCGAAACCTAATTTCGTTTGGACACAGTGCTATGAAAAGTAAATTTT
>CAKNWU010089910.1:0-10912 GCA_932072015.1 Andricus quercustozae | reverse complement strand
AAAATCAAGTTAAAAAAAAAGTTACTTTACCAACCAAAAATGTAAATTTTTGAACAAAAAATTTAATTTTCAACCGAAAAAGAATTATTTTTAACCAGACGTTTGCAATTTGAACAAAAAAAGAAATTTCCCCTAAAGGGGATGAATTTTCAAATCAAAAAGACGAATTCTAAAAAAATACATAAATTTTCACTATAAAATTAAATTTTCAACCAAGATGGCTCATCTTTTTACCATAAAAGACGATTTTTTAACGGCATACATAAAATTTTGAACCAAATAGTTGAATTAATAACCAAGAAGATTAATTTTCTACCATAAAAGACAATCTTTCAACAGATTATATATATTTTCAACCAGATATTAGAGTTTTCAACCCAATAGATAAAGTTTTTAGTTGAAGAAAATTATTTTAAACCAAAAAACGAACTTTCAACAAAGTAGTTCAATTTTCAACCAAAGAGTTGCGTTTTTAACTAAAATTATGCATTTTAAATTAAAAAGAAATACAATTTTAAGATGGCAATTCAACTTTCAATCAAGGAGTTGAATCTTCAAGCTAAAAAATGAATTCTCACCAAAAAATATTATATTACATATTTTAACAAGCCTTTTATTTTAAATAAAAAACACTTAAATTAAACCAAAAAAGACGAATTTTCAACAAAATACATACATTTTTTTAATAATTATTTGCATTCTTAACTAAAAAAAGATTAATTTTTTACACGAAGTGGAATAATTGAATTTCCAGTTAAAAAATTTATTTAAAAAAACGAATTTTCAACAAATAAGTCACAGTTCTAACGAAAAACATGAATTTTCAACATAATAGTTCATATTCAAGCTAGTAAGAATAATTTTTCACCACATAGTTCCATAAGAAACAGAAAAAAAAAAAAATCTGCAAAAAGATATGATTTCTTAAACTAAAAAGACGACTGTTCAATCAAATAATTGAAGCTTCAATCGAAAAGAATTTTAGTTAGTTGATCGGCAAATTTCCTATTTTTTTCCTTTCATAAGTTTTAATTATGCAATTAAAATTGCAATGGTTGAATCAATTGTTATATTTTGAACTATTTAAATTTAATTAAAATAGTTGAAATTTTAAAAAGGTTGTTTAAAATAGTTTGAATATCACCATTCTTGGTGACTACAATTTTTGTCAGTCTTATATTAAATTCAGATTCGTTTTCTGTTCAACGTTACGTATAATAAATTTTTTCACTATTTTTAGCGTTTTTTTTTAATACTTTAATTTTAAAGGTTTAAGGTTTTGGAATTGTTGTATTGTTAAAATTTTAATCTGAAGTCATTCATTTTCGACATTCTTTAATTCGAAATAAAACTTTTCAATTTTGAACGCTTTGATGTAAGAATTATACAATTGCAACTTCTTACTAATAAAATTGTGCAATTGTTAACATTTAAGTATAAATTTTAAAGGATTTTATTTAGCAATTATACAAAATCAATTCCACTTCATTCCATTCAAAATATTGTCCTTTTTTAAAATATTACCTAATCTAAATTTTTTTCAATTCAGAATGATTTATCACCACTAATTATGAAAAAAATTAAACCTAATATTTGAGGATTTCTTTAATGATAAATTTTTGAATTGTTTATATTTTTAAGGTTATAAAATTGAAATCTAGAGACGGGAATGCGCGCTTCGGGTGCATTCATTTCCTGCTAGTATCTAATATTTCCTGGTAAATAATTTAAATCTAATTGAGTAACAAGTGGACTGCAAACTAAGAGAGCTAATATTGGTTTGTTAAATATACATGTGTACAGAGGTTAAGAAGGCATTATAAAGGCAAACACCTGTTGAAGAAAATGAGTCTTTCCCAGCTAGTATCAGCATAAAATAATTACCTCTATCTGGAAAGTCAAAAATTGATTAGTCAAATATGAATTGTTTAATTTTTATGATTTTTACTTCATTGAACAATTTTATTGAAAAATTACAGTGATAAATCCTTAAAATTGTAGGAAAAATATATCATTTACAATTGTTGCGCCATATCATATGTTTCAGCTCGCTTTTCACGTTTCTTTTTTTTGGTCTTGCGACATATTGTATCATGTAAATGTGACAGTTTTTAGCTTAAATCAGTTTAAAATTTTATAAGATTTATTGTTTGCAATGTGTAGTTGTTCGCCTTGAATGAAAATGTTATATCATTGTTTTTTAATTTGTTCATTTTGCACTTTAGATTAAAATCAGTGAATTTTGAAAAGCGTGATGTAAAACATTCAAAGGTTCACAATTTCAAATTGTAATGCTCCTTAATAATCAGCAATTAACCAATTCTCGGACTGTTTCATTTTACTGTATTAGTGTTGTTAACCAAAGAAAAATATTTTAAAAGATACATTTTTAAATGTTTTTTTAGGAGTATTACATTTTTACGGGTACTGTATATTGAACTTGTCCAGTTTCGGTGATTTCCAAGTTCAAATTGCACAATTTGTAGGCTACTACTTAAGACTTGTACAATTTTGAATGTTTTTTTTTATATAGTGTCTAATTTTGAAGTCCTTTTAATAATTAAATTGTAGATGGGACATTATTTATAAAACAAGTTAGAATTTTGACTGATTCACAATGCAATCTCACTGATACAATTAGTTAGAAACGGACCACTGAGTTAAATTAGTAAGTTTTTCACTAATGAATAGTAAAATCTCACTGATTCATATTTAGAGAGTCAAAAATTAAGAGAAAAGTAAAATTGATTTTTTTTTTAATTACATAAATTAAAGATTGCAAGCTCAAAACTTTAAAACAAACAGTGAACTAAAAAGTTCCCCCCTTTCATTTCAAGTCAAGTGTTAAAAATATAAATATATGACATTGCGCAACTCACTACAAATGTTAAAAATAAACAGATTCCGCTTCCAATTCAGAAAAAATTAAAACTCTTGCCCCCCCCCCCCCCTTTTTCAGAAAATGTGAAAATTACGGAATTCTTTCTCCTTTACCTCCATAAAAATGTTAAAAATACAAAATGTCCCTATTCCAATTTAAAAATAAATTGAAAACAAAGATGCTCACTTTTGATTTGGAAGCAAATTAAACAACAAAATTTTCACCCTTCTAATTGAATAAAAATGTTTTTAATAAAATTTCCCTTTTATGATTCAGACAAAAATTAAAAACAAACAATTTTCTATTTTATCGTGAGAACAATATTATTAATAAACAATCTGACCCGCTCCAAGTCTTGCTCCAAGTCAATTAAAATAGTAATAAAAACGTTTATGATGAAAAAAACCCCTTCGGCAATTTAGAAAAAATAAATAAAACCCACCATTTTCTCTCATCAAACTGTATAAAATACAATGATGTTAAAAACGTTGAAATACAAAAATACAGTTTTCAAATTCGGAACAATTTTAAATCAAACTCATTAAAAATAAAATAATTACATGAAGCGGCTGCTGATTTTTAATGTTACATTGTTAAAAGATTGATAACATGAATTTGAAATTCTTTAATTATAATTTAAAATACTTTCCATCCCGGAGAGTTTTGATACTTTTATTTTGTAGTTGAGTATTTAATACTTGAGTCGACAAATTTTCAGGTTTTTTGAGTTTCAATTTTTATTTTAATGATCTGGAGAAATGTTTTTGACAGTTTTATGAACATTTTGTTAACAGCTTGAACAAAAGAATCATGTTATAATGATGGGTTTTCAGAAATCAATTTTTTGTTGGGATTTAATGACTTTGGTATTTTTTAATTTTTTCGCGTTTTTAAAAAGGTTAAAAAAACATGAAAACAAATTTTTCCAAAAAATTAAAATAATAACATATTTTTTTGGTTGAACATGAGAAATTCTCAGCTTAGTATATTCTAACTTTTTTCAACAAATTGTTTAATTGACCCAACCCAAGAAAACACGTTTTTTTCAGATAGTTAAAAAATTCGAAATAAGGCAAGAGCCATAGTTTTAGAACATATAGGAATTTTCAGTTTTCAAAAGATTGAATTTTCAAATTAAAAAAGTGTACAGAAGGAATTAACCGAAAGTTAAAAAAATTCTTTTTTTCACTTTTTTCGGATACCAGCCCACAAATTTTTTCCCATAGCTAAAATTACTTGACTAATTTTAACATTTTCGCTCTGACCTATCCCAGAGTATTTCAATCTCTGAAACCCATATTCCACGTTACGCCCTGATATGCACATATATGTATAATAAATATTCCTAATGTTAATCTACATATCATCAAAATCAATTAAATATAATAAATTGTTTAATTACATGAATACTTTGTTTTTAAAAATTATATGAGATAATATTTTTGAATCGATAATTAATGGTTTAAGAATGAATAAGTATAAGAGCTACGATCTAAATGTTGAGATCTCGAATGTTAAGTACGGACAGACGTAGTTTGCGCTCGGATAGGTGACCGTTCTGCATTTTCGCTTAATCATGTTTTCAATACATTTATATAATTTATGAGAGAGGACTGAAGCCGAGGATAGATGTCCGAAAAAAAATCCTATCGACGGTCTGCATTCAAACTTGTGTGTGGTAACCGGCTGAGCTCAGAAGGTTTGGTTTTATGCAGTTTTCCACTTCTTTGGTCAAATTTTCAGGCGACTTACGGACTTTACAGGATTGAGTACGTCAGGAATTACTTTAAGGCTTATTGAGAGTTGGAATATTTGGAGTAATTTGAGTATTTGGAGTTCAGTTAAAGGGTTAGTCTTTGTCGATCTCCTGTTGAAGGCAGAATTTAGGTACACTTAGTAAGGTTGTACTCTCTATTTGTAACTGTCCAAAAAGGATGTTTGGAACCTAAAAATACTAAAATTTATTCAAAACCTCGCATTCTTTTTTTCTTTTTCGTTTCTGAATAAAATATTATCAAAAGTATTTTCTTTTATTCGGTCTGCAATTCTTCATTGAAGTTGGCTCGTACTCACGTTTCAGGCAGGTATATAATTTTATCTGCCTTGAGATCCGAGTAACTTGTTAGTGAACTCGCACAAGTCGAAAGAAAGGGCAGAGCCATAAAGAAGCGCAATTTCTTTCCGACCCTAGTATTTTCCTCGCTTTTTGTTTCTTTTTTTTCCCCTTGCCCATTCCCGTCAGTTTCATTGAATCGCATCATCATCCATCTTCCTATCTGGTTGTACAAAGTTTCCTTCTAACTTTCCCTACCGGAGAAAGATGACGATGACTTCTCATCTTTCTTTACAGACAGAGCAACCCTACCTAAGGAGGTATCTTCTATCATCCAATTCTATAAGACGAGTGCTCTTATTACTTTGTTGTTCGAAACGAGATTTCAATCTCACGGTTAAAAGAAGACTCTAATTCTGAAGCTTCTTTAGGATGTCGTAATTCATCAATCATAGTACAAAACTCATCTCTAAGTTGTAAATTGGATTGGGTTCATTCCAGTTTTTTCATCGTGAAAGTCCGCAATTAAGAGTTAGATTTATTACCTGGGTGGCCGCAAAACTTCGTTTTCAAAATTCCTTGACTTTTCCCTGAGCCTTCCCTGAGTAGTTTTTTATTTTCCCTGCCCATTAATACTTGCAGATCAAAATTTTAATTTAGAAACATTTTTAATATAGAATCTTTTATAAGTGGAATAAAGTAACTTTTAATTCAAATTTATAAATTTTTAATTAATTATTGTAATTGTAGTAGTAGCAGTAGTACATACATTGTATCCATCAGTAACAAAAATGATTACAATGAATTTACAGAAAAATTTTTTCTGAAAAAACTATCGTGGTATTTCCAGCATTTCTAAAATCATTCTAATAAATTTTGTACATCTAGATGCATCAATTAAAGATAAAACACCCTTCCAAAATATTACTTGTTCAGCACACATCGATGATTCCGTGAAATACTTTTCTTTAATTTCTATAAATCGATTGTACTCGTTAAGAAAATTGTTAAGATCAACACTATCAACAAAACAAAACAGACATAAATCTGAACTAGATAATTATTTATTGTCAGGACGTCTACATCCTAATACAAATGTGACTAAAAGTGACTCACACGCATTAATAATGCAACAATGCTCTTTTAAATTGAAAATAATTTTAAAAAATTCGATGAAATTTAGAAAGATTCCACGTAAAGTTTAAGGAATTCTGGATAAATTCATAAGATTTCAAAACCCTTAAGCTATTAAAAAATCACGTAACATTTTATAAAATCTGATATTTCCTGAACCCCTGAAAAATTGATTGAAATACCTTGAGAGCTTTTAAAATTCTTTAAAATCAATGAAATCCTCGGAAATCTTATAAAGTACCTTTGAATCTTTAGAAATACTTTAAAACCTTATTGGTCCTGCGTAAAATCCTTTCATACTTACCGAAATTCTATCAAATTTTTTACAATCGCATGATTGGATAAATCTCTTAAAAATGCCTTGGAATCTTTTAAAATACCCTAATATATTTCAAACCCACTCAAATCCTTATAAATTATTGAAATAAATTACAAATTTGTTAGAATTTGTCTAAATACCCTTTAATATTTGGAATCCTTTAAAATCCCTTCAAGTCATTGAAATAATTTAAAAAAATCTTGGAATTCTTTAAAATACCCTTAAATATTTGAAATTTAAATTGCTTAAAATCCCTTAAAATAATTAAAATCAATCGAAAATTCTTTGGAATCTTTAGAATGTCTTAAAAATCCTCAAAAGATTTGGAAATATTTTAGAATTATTAAAATAAATGAAAAATTCCTTTGAATCTTTTTAAATATCCTATAATCTTTAGATATACCTTGAAATACTTGAAAATCTTTAAAATGATACGAAATCTGTCTATTCCTGTGAATAAATTCTTTGAAATTCGCTAAAATATAATTAAATTCCGTCAAATTACACAAAATCTAATATCTTCTGAAATCTTGGAAAATTTATTAAAATACCTTGGGAACTTTTAAAATCCCTTTAAATTATTGAAATCCTCTAAAATCTGATAAAATTCCTTCAAATCTTTAAAAGTATTGTGAAATCTTATAGGTGTTACAAGACTCTTGAACATTTCTTGAATGTTTTACAAATACAACAAAACTATTAAAATCCTTGGAAATCCCTGAAAAATTTGTAAAGTTCTTAAAAATTCCTTGCAATTTTAAAAAATACCATAAATTATTTTAAATTCTTTGAAATCCCTGCAAATTATTGAAATCCATTGCAATTTTTCAAAACGTGATAAAATCTCAAAATATGACAATAAAATCACTTTCAAAATATCCCAAAATATTTTTAGAATTCTTGAGAATCTTTGACAATACCTTGGAATATTTTAAAGCTCTTGAAAATTCCTGGCATGTTTGAAAATACCCTAAAATTCTTTCAAATCATTTGAAATACCTTGCAACTTTTTTAAACTCTTGAAAATTCTTTTGAATTTGTGAAACCCTAAAATCTTCAACAATCTATGATATCTCTTTAAATTACTGAAATCAATTGAAAATTTTGTAGAATCTTTCAAAATGTACTAAAATATTCGTAGAATTCTTTAAAATCTTTGGAAATGCTTTTAAACTCTTCAAAGTTCGCGAGAATTCAAAGAATTTTTTTTAAATGCCCTAAAATCTTTGAAATCCTTTATAGTTTAAAAATGTTAAAAAACCCCAGTAAATTTCAGAAGAATTCAAGAAAGTTCAGAAATAGGTATAGACCCATATTCAAGGGTGATTGACCTTGTGGTTAATTTATTGAAAAAATAGGACTAAAGTGATCTTTTAATTCAAAAAAGTGAACATACGGACTTTATCTGGAAAAAGTCACAAGAAATTGATTTGAGAAAAAAGTGACTGAAAGTGACTGTGTGAGAGCCCTGATTATTCTTGATAGTTACTTATATTTCTTCTTATCTATTCCCTGACGTTTTCAATTTTTATCAAAAATCCCTGACATTTCCCGGATTTCTAGGTTTTCCTTGACCTGCAGCGACTTTGAATTATATATAAGGTTGGTTAAAGGGTGTATGACCATTTATTCTAGAGTGAACTTTTAGGCAAATATCATTAGTCTTGCTAACGTTATTGTAAGATCTATAATGATGAGCAATTTGGAAGACGTTGAAGACTTCCCTTGAGGCATCAAAGAAGCATCTCAACTACTTCCCAAGAGAATTTCCATGATGTTAATTAACATCTAACTTGTCTTCATAAAGGATAGTTGGAAACAAATGTCGAGTGCCAACTTTCTTCGTTGGTTGATGAAACATTTATTTGGTCTCGTCGAAAAGTTCGAAGTTTGTTATCTTGTTCCAGTTATTTTTGTTTTCTTCCTATTTTGTGATTTAGTTTTTATTTCATCAGGAAGTAGAAGATATAGAATGCTTTAGGGGTCGACTACTTGACGTTATGATGTAAACCTGAATTATATTCAAATTCAGGGTGAATTTTAGGCACATTTAAGGAAATTTAAAGTTAATTCAAAAAAATTGATTTTACTGAATTCAATTGATAAAAATATAATTTTGAGGATAAATTTAGGGCCCGTGAACTGTATATCAGGTGTGTTTAATCTAATTTTAGGTAAATATGAACATAATAAATTTTGATAAATTCATGTTATTTTTAAATAAATTGAAAGGAATTGAAGTAAGTTTAAAGTTATTTCACGTTATTTAAATTAAATCAAGCAGAAATCAAATCAATTGCATTAGTTTTTCTTTAATTTAATTTAAACCTAGTGAATTAAACTAAATGTAACTAAATAACTGAAGTGGATTCGAGTGAATTCTGGTGGATATAAGTGAATTCTGGTGGATTAAAATCAATTAAATTGAATTCAAGTGGATTACACTCAATTTCAATTAATTAAGATGAATTCGAGTGGATTATGATGAATTCTATTATATCATAAAAAATTCTAATGGATTACTCTAAATTCTCATTAATTCTAGTAGATTCGAGTGAATTTTAATGAATGCTTATAAATGACCGTGGCATATATAATAAATTCTGAATAATATGAATAAATTCTAGTAGATTCTAATGAATTCTGGTGTATTCGAGTAAATTCTTTTGGATTCAAGTGAATTCTGGTGGAGTTGAGTGAATTTCAATGGATAAGAATTAATGAAAATTAATTTAGTAGATTGCCATTGCATATAGTGAATTAAAGGGAAGTATTTTCAAATCAAATGAATGCAAGAAAATGCTAGTAAATTAAAGTGCTTTCTTTAAAGTTTAAATGAATTTCAATCAATTCTAGTGGATTTTAATGAATTCCATTCAAATCTAGTAAGTTCTAGTGGATTCAAATGCATTCTGGCAGATTTAAGTTAATTCTAGTGAATTCAGGGTGGCGATTATATGCAACATTTTCACTTTCATTTCCACTTACATTTTTTTTAAATTCACTGTGGCTGTCTTTTTTTTTTTAATTTTTGTGACAATTATGATGTGAAAAAAATACAACCGACCTGAATGTCAAGAAAGTCGTAGTGCATTTCAAAAAGTTACATAATTGCCTCCCAAGCTGATTATTGTTATTCAAGTGAGCTATATTGAAGTAAAATGCATTTAGAAGAATGCTAATAAGTTCAGGTTGATTCTTGTAAGTTCAATTAGAATTTCCTAAAGTTCAGTGTATTGGAATAAACTCTAGTCGATTCCGATGCATTATAGTTGATTAATGCTTCTAAATTATAGCATATTCTAATGAATTTTGGTGGATTAAACTAAATTCTGATAAATTCAAGC
Organism: Andricus quercustozae; assembly: GCA_932072015.1. Lineage (NCBI taxonomy): Eukaryota > Metazoa > Arthropoda > Insecta > Hymenoptera > Cynipidae > Andricus > Andricus quercustozae. Next base: position 1,178 of record CAKNWU010089910.1, on the reverse strand, counting down.
GGATTCTAGCGGATTTAAATGAAGTATAATGGAATTAGTGAATTTCAGTGGAATACAATGGATTCAAGAACTCAAGAATTATATTTGAATAAAACGAATGCAGGAAAATACTAGTGAATTCAAATGGTTTCTTGTGAATTTAAGTAGATTATAATAAATTTATTAGATTCTAACGAATTTGATTTGATTCAAGCCAATTCTAGTGGATACAAGTCAATTCTAATGGATAGAGTGGATTGCAGTGACATGTAGTGAATTTAAGTAAATTCGAAACCAATAAATTCAAGTGCATGCTATTGAATTTAGGTTTATTGTTATGAATTTAAGTGGATTCTACTGAATTCTTGTGAACTACAGTGAATTCTAGAGGATTTGAAATAATTCTCGTGGATTCTAGTGGATTATGATACTATACAGTTAATTATAGTGGATTATGCTGGATTATAGATAATCATAGTGACTTATGGTAGATTCAAGTTAATTATATTGAAGTCTTATGTATTCAAGATGTTTCCAGTGATTTTGTTGGATGATTTTGAATTAAAGTAGAATAAAAATCATTTATAGTTAATTAAAGTGCATTCTAGTAAACTTATGAACATATGTAGGAACTACTGAAATGACCTGAATTCAAGTAAATTTATCTCAACAAACCTTTATAAAATAATTGCTGCAGAGCGAATTAATTTTAAATCACAGAATTGTTTCGAAACAAGATAAGCTGCTATTTAAGGGATTTTAGGCGACATAAATTTCACCCATTAGACGAAGAAAAATGTTTGACGATGTGATGAGTATCAGAATTTTTTAAGCTGCTGACGCAATTTATAAAAAATTTGTTGAAATATATAGATATTCCTCTCTTTCTTCTTGATTCTAATTGATAATTTCGTTTTTTTTCAAAATCTGCCAGAAATGTAAAAAAAAATCAAAATGGCCAAAAGGAAGGTGGCTTTTCTGAAAATATTTAAGCTAAATTTCTTAAAAAATACCATAGTATTATTTTATGCTTTGATGTTTTAAAAGTTGTTACTAATATGGTGCATATATCCCACAAGAGATTATCTTGTTCTCGCCTCTTGAAGACGAATAAATTAGATTTGTTTTTATGAAAAATAAAATTTCGCATTTTTTGCATTAAAAAGATGAGATACGAAAAAAATCAAACAATAAACGAA
>CAKNWU010089816.1:0-11821 GCA_932072015.1 Andricus quercustozae | reverse complement strand
AGTTCATTCTTGGGTTTGAATCAAGACCTTTTTTTTTCTGTGAAGTTATCGTCAATTGAAATAATTCAGAAATAAAAAGAAATATCCCGTTTTTACTGTGTAGATGGAAACCAGCTTACCAAAGCCAGAACAGACTGGAGTATACCAGTGCAGAGAGAGATGATGTTGGTATCTGGTAGCAGTGTTGATAATTGTGGTGACTGCCTGTACTTGCCTGTACTGCAGGGTCGATCTGATGGCCAAGTTACCAGAGAGACAGAGAGGAGGGGAGGGGGGAGTATTGCTAAAAGGAGGATAGAGAGAAGGAACCAAATATGGCGGATGGATACATCCACATTCAATAACTCAACATTTTTGCACGGAGAAAGTTGATTGGGGAAACATTCTGAAACTTTTGCGTTAAGTTGGACATAGAGGAAATTTAGGAAAGTTTAACATTATTTTGGTAGAAAGACTATTTTTGCGCGCTAATTGAATAGCCCATTTTAAAGACTCTTGACTTGGTTCTCGGGTATCCAGGAGGTAGCATCGTGTTTTCGTTGCTGGTTCCACCTGGTTTAAGTTTTCTTACCTTGATAAGGGTACGGTGTGAGCACCGAAACGTTGGTGAATATTATCCATGCTTATTTATTGTGATTTCAAAGTAATAAAAATAAAAAAGATGAAAGAAATCAAAAGAGAAGGAAGGGGATTTGGTTGGTTGCCTTCTCATTTTTCTTTCCTATTTTTTATTTTTGTCCACAGAAACAAATTTTTATTTTGTTTTCAGGAATTGCAATAGGAGCTTTTTGTGGTGTTTGTCCACATTTTATCGTAAGATTCTTGGATTATTTTCAGGAATTTATACATTGACTCCTATTAACCTTTGAAGGAATACCCCAAGTTGAATAAAACGTTCGATTGCTTGAGAGAAATTAAATGGGAAAATGGAGCGTGAAAGTAGGGCGTGACCATGACGCAGTTGTTAGTGTTCAATTTGAATCCAACGGGTCCATCGTTCAAGTCATGATACCGACGGAAAATGATTTTTTTTCTCAATTGAATTCGTGTTACTCAACTATATTTTAAAGTTTTCTCAAATGCCGCTATTTCCATTTTCCACGTTTTACGCAACTTTTGGAGTAAAGCTTACTCAATACATTTTCTCCACACCGACAACATATACTTACTTTTCTCGTATGATCTCGTCTCACTCTACGTTAGTATAGATTATTTAAAACTATAACAGCATACATTCATACTAATTTAGTGTAGAGGTAGCGTTATACAAAATACGTATAATACCATGCATTTGAAGTATAATGTGTACACGGAGAAAAATGGATAGTCAAAATTGAAGTGAAAAATTTAGATGGTCAGTTTGATCTTCTAGATAGTACCAAGTACCATCCTCAATTTTTTCTTCATAGTCAGACAGACCATAATTTTATAGTCTGTTTGAACATACCATTGTGATTTAGACTCACTATCAGTATAGTCAAATCGACACTCCAGAATGTCAAACAGAAGTGGCTGCGTCACGACCTCTACCGAACACCGATCGAACACACCCGACACACGAAACGCATTTTTGGAGCGACTGACGTTAGGTGTCACGTTTTCCCTGTCACCAAGGATGGGTACGTAAAATACTCATGGTAATTTACTTGGTTTTCTACGGTAATTTACCTGGTATTTTACGTCATCAGTTTTCTACATGATGTAAATTACATCTTATTCTATATATGAGGGCGCCACCTCTGAGGCGGGAAATTGAAAACTTGATTCAGACAGCCAATGAGAGGTTTTCTACATTTATTTTACATATTCGAGGTGTTTTACGTAATATCCCTCGTGAAAAGAAAGATCAACTACAAACCACTCTAAGATCAGTTTCAAACCACGTTCGGTCTTTTTCTGGTCTGTACCCTTCAGCCTATACCTGCAACATTTTTAGGGCACTGAAATAGACACCACTCTCTCTCTCTCGGAAATAAGGATAGCTGTCTGTATCAACAGACATCAGTTGAAACTGCTGGCTGGGACAAAAGGACCGTGGTCTTCTGGGGACCAGAAAAGATCACATTCAGATCGCTTTCAGACAATCCTATACCTGCCTATACTGTAGTCTTAAGTTGGTCTTTCTTTTCGCGAGGGATACCTCCTTTAGGTATTGTACGTAAAAAACAGGCCTCACAGACTGGTCCCTATATCCCCTATTGTCCCCTATATTCAGTTGAGGTCCCTAAAGTCCCCTATTTTCAAGATTTGGTCCCTAAAGTACCCCATTTCAGTCAATAAGATACATTTTTTTAAATAGATTTTTATCAAGTAAAGTAAGGCTTGAATATCGCACGCCTAAATTCAAGAGGTTATTATTGGTAGTAATGAAAAATGGACGCTGAAACATAAACCACCAAAACGTGTGACAGTTGGTCTCAATGCGTTAGTGACGTCCAGGACGTACAGTCAATGGCATATATGCTTTAACACATGTCTCTCACTCCCTCTCGTTTCCCTCGTAAAAAGAAAGATCAACTACAAACCACTCTAAGATCAGTTTCAAACCACGTTCGGTCTTTTTCTAGTCTGTACCCTTCAGCCTATACCTGCAACATGTTTAGGGCATTGAAATAGACACCACTCTCTCTCTCGGAAATAAGGATAGCTGCCTGTATCAACAGACAGTAGTTGAAACTGCTGGCTGGGACAAAAGGACCGTGGTCTTCTGGGGACCAGAAAAGATCACTTTTAGATCACTTTCAGACAGTCCTATACCTGCCTATACTGTAGTCTTAAGTTGGTCTTTCTTTTCACGAGAGTTGTTTCAAATTTGAGGGATCGAGATGCTAATAACGCGCATCATGATCCGCGCATCGACCAACTTCGAATGGACGCATTTTTGCTTTTTAGTGGCGAGAGTGTCTTGCATTTAAATGACGAACTGGAAATTCCAGGTAAGTTTATCATATTACTTATTTGCATTAATTTCATTGTATCTAAATTTATTTCTAAATTAATATTTAATAACGTGTTTTATTTATAATGCAGCGTAGAATCTAATCCAATTCGTAAACATTTTTTAGGTTATAGTTCATTTACTCATGTCAATATCAGTCTTTTGATGCTCAGTCTTCATTTTTTATTTTCAACTGTCTGTTGACAATAAAAAACTTTAAAATTAAAAAAACTTAAAAATTGAAATATTTTGAAACTCGATTCTTAAAATTTTTGAAATAAAATATTTTGCTCTTGAATTCGGTTAATTGAATTTTTATTTTATAATTTAAAAGATATTTTCTACAAATATAATTTCATTTAATTCAACAAAAATCAACCTCATTGTGATCATTAAAAAAAATGGACATTTTTTGAATATGAATAAGTTTGTTTTCTTTAAGAAGAAATCGTAGGTTATTGAAGTAATTTTTTAAGCATAGCTTAAATTTGATATTAAAATTAAAGCGAGTACATTTTTTTTTGGAATACATTAATCAGTAATTTCTTAAATTATTGAGCCTCGGGATAGTATAACGAGATAACATTACAAAAAATATTTCAGCTCGGAGTGGGGAGATCGTTGCTCACTTGGGTTTTAGCCACGTCCAGTAAGCTCCCCGCTCTAAATTGAAATATTTCATGCAGGGTTACACTGGCCGCAGGTTCAATTCTAGATTCTTGTTGTATTTTTAGTAATCTTCATTTGTGAAAAATTATGTTCCAGAATCTATTCAAGTTCACACATCAAAACAAAGATAACAAAAAAAAATAAAATTTCAAGACAGATGGTTATCATTGACTGATCCTAATGTATCCTAATTGTATCAAAGTGGGAGCAAAAACACCCGACTGATCCATATTCTTGTATCTGCGTGATTTGCCAGAATACATCTTTTAAGACTGAAAAGGGATTTGATAGATTTACAGCAACATGCCAAAACAAAGCAACATATCTTAAATTTATCGAAACTGAAACCAGGACAAATATTATTAAGAGCGTCTTCAATGCCATCCGGGTCATCTACTGAAATACCATCTCAAACATCTTCCTGTGAGTCAACAGCTCTTCAATCGTCAATATCAACTGCAGTGTCTTCAACATCGTGTAACTAGATAAGAAGTAATATTACTGTTTATAATCCGAAAGCAGTTGCAGTAAAAGAAAAACTTCTTTGGTGCATGGAAACTGTTGTTAGTTGTAGCTCTATCGCATAATGTGCCGGAAAAAAACAACTTTTTCAAGTAATGTTTCCAAACGATTTCTCAGAGAAATTTTCTTTATCGCCTGGTAAAGCACAGTATCTGCTTACAGAAGCTTTAGGGCCTTATTTTCAGAAGAAAATGCTTGCGGATGTTCAGCATTGTGACGTATTTTTTTCCCTACTTTTCGATGACACGAGCAACTTGAAAAGCAAAAAAGAGCTGCAAATCCGAATTAGATTTTGGTCTCACACTGAACAGAAAATAGTATGCAAGCATTTGGTAACCTACTATTTGGGGAAAGCAATGGGTCGAATTTTATTTGGTTCTTTGAAGAAGGCACTTGATTCAAACGGTGTGTCATTCAAACAAGTATTGACCTTGGGATGTGATAGACCCAACGTTAACAAGACCTTTATCAGTTTATTTCAAAAGGAATTAAAAAGGTTAAAATCCAAACCCTTAATTGATTTAGGTACTTGCGATATATACATTCTTCACAATGGGTTTTTAAAAGGTTCTAATGAGTTGTCATCAGACCCGTCTGATTTCATACTTAAAATATATTATTATTTTCATCACAGAGATGCGCGATGTGAAAATTTTGAGTCAATTCAAGTGAAATTAGGGCTACCCACTCACAAGTTTATCAAACATACTAGCACAAGGTGGTTATCTGTAGGACCACCTTCAGAGAGAATACTAGAACAATTGCTTGCGTTGGAAGAATACTTTTTAAGGTATATTCCAAAAAGCGAACCTACAACGATACAAAGGAAGAACTATCTTGAAATTAGAAGTTATTTAAAAGATGTAAGCTTGAAAAGTACTTTGCAATTCGTGGTGTATGTTGCGAAGATCTTTACCACTGAATTTACTTTAATCATGCAAAAATAAGAACCACTCATACATGTATTGTATGTGCAGCTGAAAAGTCTTCTGACCATTCTTTTATCTGGTATTGTTAAGCAATCAGTTTTAGATTCAAATCCATTCAGAAATCTACAAAATGTCAATTTCTTGTTAGAAAACCGCGGAAACTTTTTAGATTTGCTTGAAATAAACGTTGGACAAACAGCTAAAACAACTATTGAAAGTATGCCAAAGAAAGAACAGTTAACTCTCATGACTGAAATTAAACAATTTTACGTGACCGGGATTAAACATATTACTAAAAAAATTCCCTCGTTTGAAATTTTGAAGTATTTTCAGTGTCTCTCACCTGAGAATATCAAAAAACCAGAAAGCGAATCTTATATCACAAAGATTGCATGCTTATTGCCACTCCATAATTTAGATGTTGATCATTTATCTTGTGAATGGAAACTTCTACAATTTGATGAAGCGGTCAGGTTTACGTTAACAAAGACGAAAGAATCGACTCTTATTGGAACCATGTATTTTTACTCCAGGATCAGATACATCGAAAGTACTCTGTGTTAAAAAGAGTTGTACAAAGTGCTCTTGCTCTCTCACATCACGGAGAAAAATGGAATTCGAAAAGTAGTGACTGAGTCCTATATTTCGAGCAAATCGGATCCAGGATAAATACTGTGCGCCCAGCGCTCTATCCAGAATGAGTGTGTTGCCTACAATGGTAGCGTGCAGTGGCTACCTACGGTTTAGGAATCAGTCCCGACTCAGTCGGAAAAGAGGCTCGAAATATTCATCGTGGATCCCGATTCCTAAAGTACAGTCCTCAGTCCTGTATTTCTGAACATAATCCTGGATGTTTGCAATTCAATTTTAAATACCTGGTCCTCAAAACTTGTTCCTAAATCCGCATTTTTCTTCGTGATGGTAATGCTGACGTTGAAAGAGGATTTTCGAAATCCTCGCAAATTTTAACCGAAGATAAATCCAGTATGTCTGAAAGAACTTTGAATGCGAAGCTATCAATTACCGATGGTTTGAAAAAATATAACAACATGGTGTACAAAGTTCCCATAGTACCTGAACTGCAGAATCTGGCACAGGGTGCTTACAGATCATATCAACCTTATTTAGAATATCAGAAAAGAATTGCGGAAGAAAAGGTTTCACAATCAGCTGCTGAACTGAAAAGGAAAGCTGATGAAAAAATCTTGTTAAATATTATAAATAAAGAAAATAAGACTGTTGAAAAATTAGAAAAAGATTTAAAGTTTGCTAACGAATCTTACAAACAAGCAGTAAACGATGCTGAGTCCATGCAAAAAGTATTAAAAGATGCTACAAAGAAAGGTATTACAGGTCCAGCGATGTCAGAAATAGTTAAAAGTTTAGAAAAATTACGAGAAAAGGAAAAACTGAAAAGAAAGAGAGTAAATGAGTTCAAGTTAGACATAGGGTTAAGAAAATCTCAAATAATACATTCTGTGTTAAAGAAACGACGTCTTAATGATTCTCAGTCTTAAATTAGAGCTTCTTTTTCTTGGAATTTAATTCCGAGTTTCTGTAAATCTATAGTGATGAAAACTTTTTAACTATTTTTTACAATAATTATATATGTGTTAAACTATAATTATCTATGTTTTAAATCATTTTAATTCACTGTACGATATTGTGATATTCATTGAAAATCATGATCAAAGTAATATATATGTTTCAAATCAGAAAAATTATATAATTAGAAATGTAAAAGGCGGCAAAGTCACTTTTTATTTAGAAGAAGGTAAAAATGGCCTCGTTATGATTTGCGTACTCAATAACAAAAAAAGACTGAAATCTAAGTAAGTAATATTTATACTTAAAGATTTTAAGTTACATTAGACACTGTACAGATATGAGCAGATTCTATCGTAGTCGTAAGAATGCAAAATAAAACGTGAGATTACATATAATTATCTACCTTTCTCCAACCAAAGTATAAAAAACTTGAGATTTATTATTTATTACTGCGGAAGGTTCATCTCTTGAAGTTTGAAAAATATTGTAGCGTTTGTATGTAGATATAAACACTCGTTTAATACTTATGTACGCATTGTTCTTTTTAGAAAGATTATAATAAAATAATCACATTGCAGCTTTGAATGACCTTTTATTCTTTTTAATCACTTTTTTAATATCATTTTTTCTTAAAAAAGTACACTTTGAGCGAAAAAAAAGTACCCTATGAGTAAGAAAAAAAGTACCCTATGTACCCTATTTTTTATCCCATAGGGACTTTGAGGCCTGAAAAAACTTCCAGTTACGCGTAACTGCACATCCCTGATGGAATGTATGGAACCCCGGATATTTTTTTTTGGCTTCTGTTTTGCTTTAGTTGACATTATTATTTTTTAATTAACAATATAGGCATTGACAAAAAAACTCTTACCAATGCCAATACCAGAAATTCAAAAAAGTGAGGTTAGGCACAGTTCTGCAGGTCCGCGTAACTTATATATGCCTGTCACACAATATTTTTAATTAATTTAAATCACTTGTTGATACTTCAAACATGTGTCGAGAGTAAATAAAATGTGGAGAACATGTTGGAGAGTGGCTTGAGTGGTTTTCGTTCTGATTCTGAACGTCAAATTCGATACCTCCGAGGGATTAAGGAAACAGGCGTCACTTATTAATCAGTGCTTATTCTCAACATTTTCGACCGAAAACGTCCTGAAAATTTCGTAACTCGTTAATAAAGAAATCAAACTTGCAAGATTTGTGGCACGCATTTATATGGTTTTCTAAATTTTCCAGTGTCCAAAATGTTTTAATTCAGTGCAGTGACGCCATTTCCTTAGCCTCTCATGCTCAAAGTAATTTGTTGTCAACGTTTTTATTCACACCCAACCATGTCTCAGGCATCTTTATTCAAAAATAATAAAGATGCTTTAAGAATCAATGGGTTTTATATGAATTTTCATGTTTTATTTATTAACTTAAATTTCCGTAGGAGAAGGACAACTCATAATAAAGTTGACCCTCTGATACATCTAGAGCAGGGCTCGCCAGAAGTCAGTCTTTGACTGACAAGACTGACAGTGTCAGTAACGAAGACTAGGTCAAATAGACCCCAATAGATTATCCTCCAAGTTCTCCTTCGACTTGGGTTTTTTTTCAGGGTTCGAATACGATAAATGCGGACGCCCCGCTATGAAGTACGTGCCGATTGACCGTACCCTTCGTACGATTCCTGGAAAATGAAGAAAAAAATTAAAGAAAAACTTTCTGTCAGTTTCGCACTTTTCGTGTCAGTCTGCACCTGCTGAAAATGGCGAGCCCTGATCTAGAGGGCTGTGCCATAGTTAAAACTCAAATATAGTCAGTCTGATTACAAGCGTTCGGAGTAAGATTACGCTCATCGCCCTTATTCGCTCGTTGCTCACCTTACAGGGCTCGGAACTGCTCAAGCTTAAAAAAATAGTAAATAGTAACCATACTTCTCTCAAAAAATTAACAGTAAAGTAACAATAATTTGGCAAAAAAGTAACCAAAAAGAAAGATTTTCTAACAAAAAAGACGATATGTCCACTAAAATGATAAATCTTCAACAAAAAGATTAATGTTCAAGAAAGTAGTTTAACTTTTAATAAAATGGTTGAATTGATGTCACTAAAGAAGATGAATTCTTAACGAAAAATGTAATAGTTGATAAAATTACCAAAAAATATTTTAATTTAATATAAAAAAACAGAAGAATTAATTTAGAAAAGACGATTATTCAACAAAATATGTTCTTTTCAACCAAATTGTTGAGTTTTTGAGCCAAAATACCTATTTTTACAAAACAGTTGAATTTTCTACCTGTAAATATGGATTTTTAACAAAAAAAGTTATCTTCCAACCAAATAGTTGAGTTTTCTCCCAAAACAGAAACATTTTCAACACAAAAAGACGAATTTTCAACAAAATAAGTACATTTTTAACCAAAAAGATGAATTTTCAAATAATATTATGTATTTTTGAACAAAAGGGGGATTTTAAATAAAGAAGATTAATTTTCTACCATAAAAGACGAATTTTCAACTAAAATGATGAATCTTCAACAAAAAAAATCTGCCCGCTGAGCGGGTACATTCTCTTCGCGCGCTATGCGCGCGGCTCTCTTCGCTCGCAATTTTGAGCGCGCCTAGGGCGCGCGACTGCTGGTTCTCGCGCTTCGTGCTCGATAAAATATTTATCTCCGGCTCGATTATGTATTTACCTCGTGCTACGCGCTCGGTCTTTGTATTTCCCCCACATTTGCGTCCAGACCTTTTAAAATTAAAGTTCAAATCATCGACAACTTTAATTTGGCTACTGTGAATTCTCTTTTGTTAAAGCTCCTTTGGCTTTAGCGAACACATTCTCATCAGGTATCTCGCGCTTCGCACTCGATTTTGTCCAAAATCTAAACTTTTCTACATTATGTTCAACATTATCATATTAAATGTATATCATATTGATTTCTGTATTTCAAGCTGGTACCACTTATTCAGATTTTTCAAAATAATGTAAAAATTTTATTTTTCATGATTACTTCAATATTTGCTCCTTATTTTGCACTAATTTTTATTCTCAGCTACCCTGAAAAATCTATCATTTCAATGAATGTATATTATCACAATTCATAATATGCATTGGTATTGAAACATACCTATTTTCATTGTCTTGTTTTTATGTTTATAAAAAAGTGTTCATCCTATACAAAAAATGTTGTTATTCTACATTTTATTGAAACTTGTATCATTTCTCCATAAATTTAATTTGTTCACTTTCAACGTTATTTTTTATGATTTAAACTTAAAATACGCATACTAGTGTAAAGTGGTTCTAAGCAAATGTGTAGATATAATTTAGGCGAAAAATTGTGTACATCTTCTCTATGTGAACAAGTTTGCTTATTATTTCTTTCCTTCCTAGTGTCGTCTTCCAAAACATCATTTTTATTTATTTGTAATGTTGTTTTTCACGAATAAAACAAAATCTACGCATCCTATCAAAAAGTGATTAACAACAAATTTGTAGATATTTTTTAGGTGCACGATTTTTATCTCTTCATCTTTTTTTGTATCTTGCATAGTTTGACAGCAAAATGGAGTTTTTGATTTAATTATCTATCTAATAATCTAATTATTATTTTATTGTTATTCTCTAATTTCCCCGGCTCTAAAGTGCCAAATTTATTGGAAAAATTGGTATTTTTACATTTTTCACAAGTTCCCTAAAAACTTCATTGACCAAAAATGTCGTGTTTCGAAACTTTCAACGGCACATTGCTAATGGAACCTAATAGGAAATTGAACTTACATGCGTTTTTAAATAATACGATTAATGAATTAATTCACTTCGTCATTTCGGGCAAAAAATGTAACCAAAAGTAACCTTTTCATACAATAAGTCACTTTTTAGTAACCTTTTTAGAGTTTCGAGCATGAGACCTGCCATGCCTTAAATTTTACGCTATTGTACATTAAATGCATGTTAGCTGTACAAATTCATGAAGAACAAGTAGGAGCGCAGTGATACTTTTCCATGGATATTGTTTTGAATTTTCAGTACGAACTTTAAGCTATTAATGCTCGAAATTCATACCGTCTTAACATGAATAGGTCAAGCATCAAATTCATGGATTTCTCATACATAAAACGTAGGTATGTTCTCTCAGTGCAGGTGGCATAGTATTTTCATTTCCTTCCTATATTGTAATATCTAATAATTTGGTTTAGAACTTATCAACCAAACCTATCTACTCTAGAAGTTCGTATAGAAAAGATACCGCGTTAAATGAGATTCTAGTAAGTCTTATAAAGATTGGGTAAAATTTCGCGATTCTTTCAGGACAATGGTACAATGATATAAGGTTGGACTCACGAACATTAAAAAATTCCATTATTTAGACGCAGCGCTGACAGAAGAGGCTGCGCGTGCAACCCGATCATTGGGTGTCTCAGACGCGAATTATGAACTTCCGTGGAAAAGTCTGCTAGATCGATTCGAAGATTCATGGTCTCTTCTTTATTTTCACATAGATCTTTTTAATTTGCCTGTATTGACAAAGGCCACATTCGTTGCTCTGAGACAGCTTATTGATGACAATAATAACAATTTGCTTGAATTAAAATCGCTAAATGAGGATACGGATGCCTGGGACACGGTAATCATACATCTTTTAATTTATAAATTAGATTCGTTCACTAAAAGAGAGTGGGAAAAACGTTTAATCTCGATGCCTGGGAAACCGACGTTTAAAGAAATGCTAAAGTTCTTAGAAAATCATTGCAAATATCTGCATCGCGTAGCTGCAGACAAGCCAGACTCTAATCAAATAAGTTATCAAAAGAAATCAAGTACAAAGAATTCCAGTTTAAAATCCTCTGAACGTCTAACATCCCATGCAACAACAAAAAAATGGCGCCCACTCGGCCAAGAATCTCATGCACTTTACTACTGTACAAAAGTTCTTGCGCTCCCGATTGAAGCTCGTATTGATGAGATTAGGAAATTGCGATTCTGTTTCAACTGCTTATCTCCTGGTCATCAAAATAGACAATGCATAGCCGGGCCGTGCAATAAATGTCATAGAAAACACAACTCGTTACTTCACCTTGATTACGATAATACCCGAGTGAAGCGCAGGACAATGAACAAATTATTCAAGCAGCGGCGTAGCCAGGAATTTTTTTCGGGGGGGGCTGACCTTAGGGAAGAAGGGCAAAAAATTGTATCCGAAAAATAAAATGACATAATATTA
>CAKNWU010088967.1:0-10889 GCA_932072015.1 Andricus quercustozae | reverse complement strand
ATGTCAAATTCATACTAAAGACGATATTTTTTTTTATTTTTTCTATATTCATTATTTTTATTCGATAAGTGACGAGTTTCAAAGTATTTTATAAAAAAATTTTGAATTGTTTGAGCAATTATTATTTGTTTAAACACATTTTTTCGCCTTGAAATCGTGAAAAGTTATAATTTTTCGGGATAAATCATGCAATTGAAGAATTTCAAGAATAATATTTCTTTTTCAACATATTTGGTAATTAATCATTTTGAAAAATTTCCCTGTAAGTCGTAAAAAGTTATTATTTTCTGAAATTAATGACGCAATTAATGAATCTTGAGAGTAATATATTTTTTAACGTTATTTTGGAATTATAAAAAAAAAGTCTTTTGTTTGGAGTGATATTTATTGTGGAAGACAGTTTTGTCATTTTTTCACTTGCTCCACTTGCGCCTTTTCATAGGAACGGTGGAGAAAATTCTGGTGTTTTTTTTAATTCTCTTACAGTACGTCGCTTATTATTTAGTATTTTCTTATTTTTATACCCTAATTGCTTTAATAATAATAATTTTTTAAACTTTTATTTTCCCCATTTTTCCTGTGAAAAGGAGATAAAGATATTAATTTTTTAAACAATTGCAAACTTTTTTTCAAAAAAATATCACTTTTAGCAAACCTTACCTGCGCAATTTATTCCAGAAAATAATAACTTTTCATGATTTACAGGACGAAAAAATTGTTTAAATAATGGCCAAATAAATAAATAAATTGGGAATTTCCTGTTCCGAAAAAGGAACAAATTGGGCGGGATCGATCACCAAAAATCGAAAGTCGAATTTTTGAACAACCCTAATGGACCCACAGTCAAAATTCGAATGATCAACCCCTCGATATTAAACAATGAACGGCAATGAACAATTTATTTATTTACTTAAATTATGTTTTCTTTTATTATCAAAGTAGATAATTCAACATCTGTATGGAAATAATGTAGAAACTTAAAATACAGTGAAATACTTCGCCACCGTAACGACCTAAAAGCAGCAAATTTATTAAAGGGAGAAATGTCAAGTTATTTGAAAGAGAATCAGGTTTTCAATAAAAATTAGTGCTAGATTTTCAAGTCATTTCCTTACACCATTTTTTATAGATAAATTCTTGACCAATTTCAGATGTGAGACTGATTTAAAAGTATCAGTTTTCCCTGTTTTCTTTTTATAAATTTAAATTAGTGAAAAGTTAGTAAAAATTTCTACTAAATAAGTATTTTTTCACTTAAATGTTTTGTGGAAATTCGAGAAAGATTTAGAGAGCTATAAAGTACTATGAATGTATTTACTATGGGTCTATTTATTTGTGCTAATTTTATGAGCATTTTGATTCCGTATAAATATCAAATAAATTTGCTTCCTCATAGACGGAGGTTTTTCCCTGACAAAATAAAAAAAATGGATACTTTGAATATTTTTCAAGCTTATGTTTTTGTCTTACCGAAAATCTTATTTTAAAAAAATCTTCCTAAGTAGCTATTGAATAATCAGGAATGGTCATCGAAAGTTCTTCAATAGATCAATCCACGCGTCTCGAAGACGCGAACAATTAAATCATATGTTATATTTCCAATATAAAAAAATCCTCTCATAAACAAGGAAAATAATTTTGTTAGAAAATTTTAAAACGATATTAGTAGGTTATGGTGGGTCATGAAAGGTTCTTAATTTGGGCAATCGATGCGTCTCGAAGGCGCAAACAAATATATCATATACATTACTGTTGTATTCCCAATATCAAAAAAGTTTTCCTTATATCAGAAGATAAATAATATATTTGTTAAATTTATTAATCAGTATTGCTAGATCATAAGAGGTCATAGAAGTTACTACTACAGATTATTCGACGTGTCTCAAAGACGCGAACAAACATGTCAGATACAGTACTGTAGTATTCCTAATATGAAAAAATTTTTTCTCATATAAACAGAATACACCATTTTTTTGAAACTTCATAAATCGGTACCGGTGGGTCATAAAAGGTTTATCAGTAGCCCAATCTATGCATCTAAGGACGCGAACATATAGTATTGTCGTATTTTGAATATCAAAAAAGTTTTTGTGATATAAACATGGTAACAATTTTATTTTAATCTCTAAACGCAAGAAAAAAACTACTTCTGAATGGTCGATCTAGCTCAAAATCCTATCAGACCTGGATATCAGTCGGAGCTACAATTATTGTAAATTTCATGATCATAGCTCCTTTACTTTTCGGGATATGGTGAACAGAAAAATGTTACACACCCACATATATGGACATTTAAAAAAGTTGTATTTTCACACTATTGGGGTCGAATTATATCCAAATATTTAAAAAAATTATATTCGAAAATTTAGGTCATAACAAACCTCCCTCTATGAGGAAGATAAAGCAATTAAAATCGAGATGGAGCATAGTAAACAAAACATATGCTTTTCTCGATTTGGAAAATTTGTTGTTCAAAATCTCGTGGCTTAATATTCCAATGTTTATGGCACTTACCCTGATATGATTGACAAAGTGTCGATTTTCAAATTCTCGGTTTATATAGTTATATCGTATTAGATTAGTGTCATAAACTTGGGTTTCAAACATGATCACAAGATAAAATCATCTCTGAAGAACTCTTTCTAAGATGTATTGAAAACAAAAATGAGAAGTGATGGAAAACAATAGAACTTAAATTATTATTCATTGGTGGTTAGATGGCCTCGCCGATTTTGTTCATCAAATTTTGTCTTGCTTTTGCTAATTGTAATTGTGCATATTAATACATAATGAATTATGATTTCTAAGCTTCTAATTTGAATGAAATCCTGTTGGTAACGGAAAACCTCAATAGTAATAATCATACATGTTTCGCTGAGAAAATTATTTTTACAGTGTAATGTATAATTTTGCTAGCTGATACATTTATTTAATAATGCAATTCATAGATTTTCTAACCTTGTAATTAATTTAAATCTTGTTTAATCAATGAAACGTTCCTTCGTTTTGAGCAAATTACTGAAAGTGTTGATAGAGGTTGCTCATCTACATTGAGCAAAACTTAGCAGGTGGTTAATTGAAACTGTGTAATGTTTTTCAAACCTTATTGTTACTGTTTTGCTCCAGGGAAAGTCATTTTGACAGTAGGTGGTAAATGCGTCGTAACACAAAGATCAATACCTCCTCTGATGAGAGACATTTACAATAATTGATGTACTGGACTCAAGGCCGAGAGAACTATTTTAATTTCCGTCAAACTAAACGTAATTTTCTCAAAAAGCGCATAAAGTTTCATTAAATTATAGGGGAATTCTTGATCTGCCTGAATTTTACTCATTTTTACAATAAAGATTTTTCAAATACATACGCAATTCAAAGCTAATTGATTTCATACAAATGAATATAAAGATCTGCATTTTTTGAAAAAAAAAGAGTCTTAAGACAATAACTTCGATTTCTTTTTCTCTAACAAAATCAGATGATGTAGGGGAGACCGCCATATAGTAGATAATAATTTACAGTAGATAATCTTAATTAACTTGAAAACTGGCTAAAATATTAATTTTTTTTTAGCAGGAACATTTCAGCAAGGATACCATACTTTCTGACGAAGTTTCATTCAAATGATACAATCAAATAATGTGTGAGAGAAAAAAATTAATTTCCAACATGAAAAAAAAAATTCTCGCTTATTCATCATTCATACTTTTTACCCAAATGAAACATTTCTGTGGTTTATTTATACATTTGAATCAAAGTTTGAAGTTTACAGAACTATATTTATTAATATAAAGTGCTCTTTCCTTATTATTTATAAATATTCGAGGACTTTTTATTTGACATTACATTTTCCAACAGTAGATAACCAACAGTAGATAATCGAAAAATTTCGCTATCAAAATTGGCAGCTCTGCGACTTTCACGCAGTTGCTTAAAGTTAAAGGTTGTGGTTGTTTGTTTATTTTGATTAGTGACACTTTAAAATTTATTTATTTTTTAAATAAAACAAGAAAATAGTATAAATTTGTACACATTAAGAAGTCCAGAAATTTTAGTTGTGTTCAGTAGTCGCCAGGAAAAGATATCATTTTTAGGACTAAGGTATGTACAAACTTGGTACTTTTCTGTCATTACAAGTCAGGTTAAATGATATGAAGATTGAACATCTCGTACCAATCGTACCAATCTCATGGAATATCAGAGATAAAAAGAATGTAAATAATTTAAGCTTTTATGATTTTTGTAAAATAATAGTTTCGACTATGATTTACATAATAAACTAACTTTAATTGTTAGTATATTAATGATAAATTATAATTATCGAGAATTGAGTATTCTGTCATGCCCAGCTGCAATACTAGAAACGATTATCTATTGATGGATTGAGTTGTCAAAAGCGTACCGTTGACCGGGTCTATACAAATATTTAATGCGGCTAATTGACTAATTGCGTGATATTTTTTTTCTATAAAAATATCTAATGGAATATGTAAGCTTTATTAGAAAACCAAAATCTTTCTTCATTTTTGGAAACGGATGCTGTTAAATACTGTTGATTTTTGCCCCTATTTGATGTAGGGTAGTTTCCCCTATTCTTAATGGTTATAGATCAATATTTGTAAATTTGTCCGTTTATTTAGGCGCCAAGCATAAATTACGTAAAGCTTTTTTCTGACATTTTGAGCCATGTAGCCCCATTTACGGGGAGGGGGGTTGGTAAAATGTTACTATTTCTTATGAATTAACAAAGTAGTTTAACTTTCAACCAAGTAGCTGAATTTTCAACCAAAAATATGGCTTCCCAACAAAAACCAAAGAAGACATTTCAACAAAATTAGCAAATCATCAAATAAAACAGATTTATTTTCAACCAAAAAGTGGCTTTCTTACCAAAACACATGAATTTTTTACAAAAATCGATGAATTTTCAACAAAATACATGATTTTTTAAACAACTAGTTGAATTTTCAAACTAGAAATATCAATTTTTAGACAAAAATGGAATGGTTAAATTTTTATTTGAAACATTATTTTTTAATTTAAAAAACACATTTTCTACGAAACAGTTCATTTTTCCACGAAGTTGTTGAATTCTTAAGCCAGAAAGATGCATTTTCTATAATAAAGTTTAATTTTCAGTCCGAAAAAATAAATTTTCAATCAAAAAAGTAAATTTTCAATCCAGTAGTTGAATTTTCAACCAAATACTTAAATTTTCAGTTGAAAAAATTAATTAAAAAAAAAAACGAATTTTCAACAACGTATTTTAATTTAAAACAAAACTTATGAATCTTCAACCCAAAAAATGAATGTTTAAGGAAGTAATTCAAGTTTCAACCAAAGGTTTGATTTTAAACCTAAAAAGGTGATTTTTCAACAAAAATGGTAATAGTTGATCTTACAACAAAATAATATTTTATTTTAAAATCAGCAACATTTGAATTAAACCAAAAGCGATTGTTTTTTTTCGCAATCCTTTAATTGTTTTGTTTAAAAATACAAATTTTAAACAAAATGCATAAATTTTCAACCAAATAGTTGTGTTTTTAACGAAAAAATATCAATTTTTAATTAAGAAGGAATGACTGTTTAACCAGAATTTTCTTCCAAAGAACCATTTTTTCAGATAAGAAAGAAAAACAATGTTAATGAAATTGTTGAATGTTCAAGCCAAAAAGACGAATTTTTAACAAAATGGTTGAGATTTTAATCCATAAAGATAGCTTTTTAATGAAATAAGTACATTTTCAAGTAAAAAAGATTAATTTTTTACTTCAAATTCAATAAGTGACATTTCAACTGAAAGTAGTTTGATTTTCAACCAAAAATAGTTCTATTTTCTTATTCGATTTTATTAATTCAGGTCGCATTTAAGTGGAAAAACGTAATAAAGGGGAAAGACTGTGAAGCCGGCTAGAAATAAATATGAATTTTGATCATTTATAGCCTAAAGAATAATAGTTTAAATAAAGATTGAAGTTCATTTTTAATAATTTTAAAACTGGAACTTGGAATTACTCCCAACGTAAACAGGCATTGGCCATCAGTTTTAGGACCGGCCTAAAGTCGAACTCCTGAATTCCAAGTTCCAGTGTATTAGGCTAGAAAACTGGAAATATTTCTTAGAAAATAAAATTAATTTTCTATTGCACACTTTTTGATTTCGTACGAAATGCTTTTGATCACGTACTCCTATTTAAAAGACTTTACGTAATTGTTTCAAATACACGTTTATGAAAATTACTATAGGATTCCCTCACGATCTTCTGCCTTTGAATTCAAATAAGATATGTATATCAACCAGAATTTCCACTTTGAATTAACATGTAATGTAACGCGAGGTAGTTTGTCAAAGGGAAAAAGCTGGTTTCTAGTCCGACGGTATGTTATGTTATTTAGAGAGTTCGACGCCTTCTCTCAAAAGCACAACTATAATTTTAACTTACGAGTTTTGAGTTATGATTGCGTACGATGTGAAACCTGAAAATATCTGCAAATGTCCTTACTAATTTCTGCTATCAGTAGTAAACCAGAAACTTTATGTAAATGAAACATTTAAAATTAGGTTAATGTTACTGAAATGTTAAAAAATTTGTTTCGAGCAAATTTGTACATTAATTATTCAAAATTTATTTTAAGTTGTACACTACCGGCGAAAATTATCTACACGCCTGTTCTTTGAGCTAATGATAAAATGCCTCAATTTAAATAATTGGAATAACTGTGGAAACAGTCCATATTTTTTAAAGTTCTTGGACTTATTTTAAATATAAGTCATCATAGTATTTTTATAAATTATTAAAATATTTTTAGAATGTTGTTCTTAGATTCTGCCCTAGGGTCACGCTTGGTGCAGAAAAGTTGAAAAATTTGAAAAATGTTCAAATACTTATAGACATTTATAAAAAACCATTATGGATAATATTTTAATAACTTTTAGACTATTTATATAAGAATTATTGTTTTTTTTAATCACTTGATGAGTAATATATAGAATTACATAAAAAAATAAGCCAAATAACTTTTAAAATGTTAATTATTTCCAGATTTGTTTCAGTTTCTCGAAAACATCGAAAGTTTACGTTTGTTTCAATATTTTTGTATTAAATTGACATTTTGGATTTAACTTGGACTAACTAGACGCAGTATTTGATTATCTTTCATGTCATTATGAGGAAAACAATTTTAGCTTAATATTGTTAAGATTAAGGAACTCTGGCAACAGCTCAACAATTAGGCTTTTAGATAATTTCTGAATGTACAATTATTTTTAAAATTATTTTACGTCAACATATTTAAATGCATAAATACAACCATAGTGAATAAAAAAATACTACTTCACGGTATTTCTTATTGTTACATTATCAGCTTTTAAAGTTTAGATCATCTTTTCTCAACATTTTTCCTTTTATGACTTCAGGCGAAATTTCATAAATCAATACATATATTTGGTTAAATTGACTAGCAGTAACAATGGTATATATTTTTTATGATTACAATGGAAACGGATTTGAAAAATATCCGCAAATGCCATTTTCGACTTCGAAACTGGCCAAAATGTAATTTTCCTGGATAAAACTTGAACAAGTTTGTGAATAGTATTAGTTTTTTAACAATGAAATTCACGGGTAATTTCGTGGCCATATTCGTAAAACTATCACACTTAACAACATCAACATACGAGGGGACTTATGTATAAAAAATGTATGTATGTACTTGTTTTTACAAGATTCTCAATCTCTACCGAAGTCGTGAATTTGATCATTTTGAAAACTGTTTTTTTTTACTGCATAAAATCAAACTCTATACATACCTGCAAAAAATGTATGTGTTCTAAAAAATGTTTCCTAATCTCTTCCGAAATCGCATGGGAAAAAAGTATAGTTCAAACAGAAAAATGCTAAAAAATAATTCCAAAGAACTAAAATATATTTTTAAAACGTAATTTTGTTTTTAAACACTCAACTTTATCCCCGACTTATAGATTTTCATATCTTCAAATGAGCTATGTAACCACGTGAGATTCAAATGCCATAAGAAATTGAAACATCACGTGGAATTTCTTGATTAGTAAGAAACACAGAGAAATAATACATGTTCGAATCCACGTTTTAGAAAAGTATATACTAAAAATTAAAAAAAATCTGTTATTAATTCCACTTCTTTTTATGTCAATTAGGTATTTTTAAACATTATAATTTTTACGTAAATTATGTAATCAATTATAAATTTTAAACGTCTTTAAAAATTATTACTATTTAATTAGGGCTATATTTGGACTTCGAACATTTTTTCTGACTTATTCATAATAATATTCAAAGTAAATTATGCTGCAAATTCCTATTTTTAAGATTTTTTCAATGTTATTGATTCGTTTCCAACTATACTGACGGCCAGTTCAAGGATAAATATCGTTGGTTTACCTGTAAATTTTCCGAGGATTAATACTTTTTAGTAAACTTGTTATTATTTTCACATTACTCAATTTGTGAGGTTAAAACATATAAAACATTTATGTACTTGTTTTCAAAAAATTCCCAATATCTACCGAAGTCGTGTGTTTGATCATTTTTAGCGTTTTATAAAAAAACTTATAATCTCGTGTACGCGTAGATCTGTTTCTGAATTTTACGTAAACATCATTTGGGGAAAAGGGGAAGGTATAGGGAAATTTAGGGATGAGAAGACCCCTATGCCCCCTGGAAGCTTTTCTTTTTGTCCGATTTTCATCGTTGACGGCTCAAATTGAAGATTTTGGACCATAGGATTGAGATAACAAGTCACATTTACGATTTTATAGTTTATTTTAACTTTTCTTTATTTTACCCTTACTTAAGGTCGCTGGCCGACCTCTTTTCGGGCTGATTTTTGAAATTGCTATGCCGGAATTCCGTGCATCTTTTCGATAAAATTAAGTACACAATAAAACTATATACCTGTAAAAAATCCAGGCGAACTAGAAATAATGAAAAAAATTAAAATGGCCTTATCATAGTCAGGTGAAAAATATTTACAATATTTAGATTTAAAAAAATTGTCTGTTACAAATAATCATTGTATAAAGACTTACAAATCTATTAAGACGGTGCCTATCATAGCAAAAAAATTCATATATTCATATCGATTTTTTGGTACAAATGGCCCTCTTTCGTGCCAATAAATATAAATTAGTAAAATTTCTTTAATTGCAAGTGAAATTCCACGAAATCATTTAGATAAATATGGGCCACTAAAGATTATTAGAAAATTAATAATGCAATTAGTCGAAATATTTGCTGAATCGATAGTGGAAAATTACTAATTAAAATTGCGTTATGCAAAACTTCTTTCTTGAACAAAGATTATACAGTACAACCTCCATAAGAGCTCGCTCACGGGCGGTTAGGGGTAAGAATTCCAAGAAGGAGGGGGCCCCCACTACTTGCCTTCGAGCTCGGACGTTGCGCGTGTGTGCGAAATGTGTATGTTTGGGTACGCAACCTCCGCAATAACTCCCGGCCGGCGCGGCGTTGAAAAAGCAGCTTTTTTTGTGATTACATATAAAATACTTTAAAGTAATTTCTATATATCTTTAATGCCATTCTGTTTCATGAGAGTAATATGTTATGTATTATTATAAGGCATTACTAAATTCTTATTTTATTAATAATAAGGCACATGATAATGTATTAAGTTTTTACACGTGCAATTGGCAACAAAAAAATTTTAAACATAGATTATTTATTACATATTTCAATAGACTGTTTATCGCGTACATACATATTAAAATACGTATGTTCATATTATATTTTAATTAAAAATTAAATTTTAATTTTGTGCTCTTAAAAGTTTTATAAAAATAAAGTTGCCTTGTACTTGCAAATTAAAAAAATAATTTTAGAAAACACATGTTCAATGAGAAAAAAATGAAATGAAGCTGCGAGCTATTGTGGAGGTTTTGTGCCCAATTCTCGAGACAGCGGGAGTAGGGTTTGTAGTGGGGGAAACTTCCGAGCGCTTCAAGGCCATTTGAGCTCTTATAGAGGGAACTCTTATGGAGGTTGTACTGTATTTTCCTGCGATTGTCATAACAATTTTTAAACCAAAATTTTGAACAACCGGTTGGATGAACCGAATTATTTTTTATATTTACTCAACTGATATAAACAGTAGTTTCTTTTCTTCTTGCTAATTATTTAAATAAATAGTTACTTAGCATTATGAAAATAATGAATTGAGAATTATTATTATTATTAAGAATATTTATGAAATTTTATTATGTCTTACGGTCCACATAAAAATTAAATAAAAATGAGCCAAAAACAACTTTCTAACTCAAAATTTATTAATTAAAATCTCCTTTCTTCATCCTTTACGTAAGTTTCGGTACAATTGCGTACCTTTTTCAAAAGGTTTTTAAAACCTAAATACATTAATACTTCAATTTAGTAATATTAAACAGAAAAAATTAAAATAAAAAAGGAATAATTAATATAAATTTGTACCTGAGATAAGATTAATTTCGAAGAGTAAACAAACATCGAAAAAGGAACCATAGAAAAATGTCACTTTTTGAATAAATTCAAGTCAGAAAAATTGTAGTCAAATTTTAAAATACATTAAATTTGTTTCTAGAAGACTCAAAATTGAAGACTTCACTCACTTTTAAGAACTACAACTTAAAAATATTGAAAATAAATCTTTGTAATGGTTAGGAAGGACAAACAAAATTGACAATATGGAGATAAAATAAGACAGTATACGTAATGAGCGTTTACAAAGCTAAGTTTTCATTGAAACCACTGATGAGAAAACGCGCGAAACTAAATTTAAATTTAAATGTAATAAAGAATTGTTTGAGCTAAAATTTAAAATGTGACATTATTTTAATATACTTTGATAAATTTTAT
>CAKNWU010088966.1:0-10440 GCA_932072015.1 Andricus quercustozae | reverse complement strand
AGGGAGAGGGAGAGGGAGAGGGAGAGGGAGAGGGAGAGGGAGAGGGAGAGGGATACATTGTACAAGCGCCCAAGAGTATCCAAAATGTTCTTTCCAAACGTCTATCACTTCGCTAACAATGTTGTGTACTGTTTTGTTAGAGCTTATTCCAAACATACTAATTTTTGTTCTATTCAAGTTAACTTTAAAACCAATGCTCTTCTTGCTGATATTTATTCTGTTCAACATACGCTGCAAATCATCAACTGATTCTGCGGTAACATGATGGTGACATCTACAAATGTCAATCCACGCACCTTCACAGTCTAGAGATCAACACCTTCTTCGTCTCAGATAGCCATTCTTAGGCTAAGGCATGTTCGAACGTCAAAGCGAACGCAGATGCAGATGCAGTGTTACTGTGTATTTATGAACAATGCACATTAGTAACACTTATGTAACAATTTGACATAACTATTATATGGAAAACGTGTATCATTTGTACTTTAAGTTGGTTATATGCATGATCTATATGAATTCTGCTACCTCAAGTGTGTTGTTTTTTTATAAGACTGTAAAGACCAAAAATTGTTTATTTGGATTTTATCGACAACAGTCTAAGGAAGGAGTTTGATTTTGGTTCACCACAAACCGATATTAATTTGATTCTATAATTATTTATACAATTATTATAGAATATAACTATATATATTTTTGAAAATTTAAAAAATGAATAATAGTAATCTTCAAATTCATATTATATATTTATAAGATAAAAACTTCTTTTATAGGTATTGAAACTTTAAAATTAATAAAATTAAATAAAAAAATATGTTCACTTATTCTAAAATCTAAGCACATAATACATATTTTATGAAGGGAAGAAACAATAAATAGATTTTGACTACAAATATTTTTGTTAAAAAATGGATATATTTCAATTCGATATGACCACCGATTGTGAGCATACGGGAAATTAACGGCATTTTTTTTCTTCAATTAAAACGGCCACTCTGAATGTGCTTTTTACAATTTAAATTTACGCCTTTGATGTAAATCTGGAATTTAATTCCATTCTTTTTCCAGCCGGTTAGCAAGATATGTTTAATTCCATGGAGAGACACTGAAAGTTAGGATTTTCAATTCCATTTAATTGTAAACCTTCAGATAATTTTATTTATGGATTTTAAAGTAATTATTGAGTTTTTTTAAAACACTCGATTGTTCAATTTACATATTTAGTATTTATTTGTGATTAGAATTGTGGTGAGAAGTAATTTTTAAATTTATTTATTACGATTTTATTTTCCAGTGATAGAATTTGAATGAAATTAATGTTCACCAATAAAGTAATATAGTTTAATGTGACACCTTTTTATTATTTTATTTATATTTTATTTATTATCGGTTATGGTAACTGTTGGATTTATTTAACTATGCATGAGTATGCGCCTAGAATGCTGGTGGAACTGCGCATGTGCGACGCTCTAGCGATGCGTCGCTCATGGTTTGCCGGCGCGCTCTACGCACTACGCTTGCGAGGATCGTGCTGCTCGGACGTGTAGGCTACGGGATATTAATAAACTCTCTTTGTTGTGGAACCTTTTTTCTAAACTCTTTTCACCATACTCCCTATTACTCCTTCAGGTAGTGGGCAACAGCACGCTTACACTACGCAAGTTTTCTGCAGAAAAGGAGTAGTGGGTGAGCGTGAAACGGAGGCGCGGTTTTTCTGTGTTTTTTTGCGTGTAACGGTGAAACGGACCTTAGTGCTGAAGCACGCGTGCCGTGCCAACATCTCGCATGCAGCTAGGAGTTGCTGAAAGCCCAACGATGAGCAACAGCAAAACATCGGGGAAGTCAGGCGTATGCCAAGGAGAGGGTGCAGGCGGAGGTGGAGGCCGCGCAGGCCGCGGCGAGGTGTCGCCAATCGTCAACGCAAAGAGAGGTAAGCTGCAAAACATGAATCGCGTTGAGGAAAAACCGTGTCCGGGAGTGCCACAAATAATCGCGCGAATTTCATTGTGTTGCGTCGCATGACGCAATCGAGTAAAACACGCGCCGACCTGTTGATTCGGAGAATCAAGATGGCCGGCGGCGCGCGCGCGAAAAACAGCTAAGGAGAAAAATGGCTGGGCCGCGTGTTCGCGGCGGATAGGAAGTGCGCGCGCACGCACACACGCATGAGAGAGAGAGAGAGAGCGAGTGCAGTAGAGAGGAGCGCAGACCGCAGAGAGCGCCGCCGCGGCGCTCACGACGTAAAGGAGGTTTGTGCGTTCAATCCGTGTGTCGCGAACGCGTACAACAGAAAGTCGATTCAAATTCGGGCGTACGAAATACAAGCGTACGAGTGCATGCTCATGCATGTATACGCACACACATGTATGCAGGTGCGTATACGGGGTCGTGTGCATGCATGTGTATGTACTTATATAAAAGGCGTGTTAATCAAGTATTGATTGACATAATATAAAATATATAGTGGAATAAAAATAATAAAAGGTATTTTATCTAATACAGCTCAAAGACTGGCACAGTTAAAGGAGTTACTTGAGAAATTGTACAAGCTGTCGGAGATACTTCCCTACGAAGGAATATTTCTCATGGAAAAGGATTCAGACTACTGCTTAGCCTTCACAAATGAACAGGAGATAATCATAGGTGAGTCATTCATATATTATCTTACATATATGAATAAAAGGCGTTGAAGAATGTTAATTACGACACTTCTTCGGGGAACCGGTGCACTGGGCATTGAGATTCTCAATCTCAATGTTTGGGAGTCGTTCCTACTGTTTGACTGGCACAAGGAGACACGGTTGTTGAGGGTCGTTATGGAAATCAGTAACATTGTGTCCTTGAACTAATTACATAATTGACTAAAAGCAATTGACTGAAGTTTGACTTGTGTCCTGGCAAAATTCTAGCACTTGCTCGTTACAAACACAAAGCTTGAGTCGGCAAAAGTGTTTAGTAGCACGAAAACCTCCAACTTATAAAAGGTGACGTGAAAATTAATATTCCATTATTTTTCAGATAAAGGAGTAATCCAAGGAGAAATGTTGGGCTGGCTCGAAGGACATTTAGAGATTGTTGATAAACCGCTCTTTCGACCAAAAACCCGACCAATCCAACGACCAGTTCCACCGCTCTCGCCAAGGTCAGCTATGGCTAAGCAAGCCCTGATCAAGCCAGCTATCAAGGATAGCTCGCTGTTAAAGAGAAAAGTGATATTCGTCAATCAGTCGAAAGCTGATGAAGTTTCATTCGATGCCATAGAAGAAACGCAAGAAGGCATTAGTCTGGACGCATCGAACAACTTCCAGCCTCAGGAAGTCTCAACACACTTTCAAGGCGACGATGAAGACTGGGACGACCCCACTGGTTTTAGGCAGACCAGCAGCATCGCTGACAAGCAGTCTTCTGAAAAGGAGGATGGTGGGATTCCCGAGGTAGGAGACGGTCCAGGAGACACGCAAAATCTTTCTCTTCCGAAGGTTCCCGGGCTTGGAGCATCAACTCCACGTAACGAGGTAACAAGAAATATATTAACGTTTGCAAGTCCAAGGTCAGGTGAATCGGCCGTAAGTAACATCACGAGTTTCAATGTTGAAGAATTAACCCAAATAATTACAGACAAGGTTAGGAAAAGTTTCGATGGAATTAAAAATATTAACAATATTACAAATTCAGGAGATACAAGTAGTAAAATCAGCATAGAATTTTCCAAAAGTCAATCACATTCAAATATACATAGGAGCTATAGCTTAACTAAAAAAATTAACTTTGAAACGTTCGAAGGTTATCTTGCTTCTGAATTAAAATCAAGGAGATTATTCTATGTATTGAATGAGATTGAAAGATCTAAAGTAGATTCAGTAACTCTAGAAAATGATGACAACCCAGTCAGGGATATTATATTTAACCATATAAGTATAACTGACTATGGAAATGATTTCATTTATTTAAAAGATAAAACACCAGATGAAATCTTAAACTATATCAAAGACATCAAGCTCGGTGAGATAGGTCTTGATGAGCACACAGCTTTCAAAAAGCTCATCAATATCAGATTTGATTCCAAAAAGGAGACCGCGGTAGATTACATTTCGCGATTTGAAAAGACTGTTCGAACGTACGAAAATCACTCTACGTCCGGAAAATACCCAGATGATGAAAAGAGAAAACTCTTTTATCACTCTGTAGAAAAATCACTTCCCGCCATCACTGTAGCTGACTGTGTTAGTCAAACTTCCAAAGGAAAGAATTGTGATTATACACAACTAAAAAAACTTGTTTTACAGCTTGGACCAAGGCGTTTACCCCAGGAGAACACGAGAGCTCTACAAGCTCAAACCAACCAATCTGGAAGTGGAAACCGAGGTGGCGGTTTGACCCACTGTTTCTTCTGTGGTTCCAAGGAACATGCCCAGGGAGACTGCCCTCACGGCCAAAAGGTGTGCTTTAGCTGTAAAAGCCCTTATCACGAACGCAAAGACTGCAAGCCCGCAACCAAGCGGCCTCTGGAGAGTTCTGGCGGTGGTGATCAGAGGCGTGACACAAAGAGACCTAAATTCGGTCACGGAAAGGGGCAGCGTGTGCCACCTTTCCCAGGTCATATCGCTGGTCGTGCAAGTGGTCGTGCAGGTGTGCCGAACTCTCGACAGAACAAAGGTAATTCATCTAAGGTTAATCGAAATGACAACAAAAATAAAAACAATGTAAAGGCGAATTTAGTTGGTAGTTGTAAAACAAACGATTCGGAACGCGACACTGATTATGAATCCGACAATGAAGGAGAATACAATGAAATAAATAACTTCATCGCAGATTCGGGAGCTACTGATCATTTAGCTAACGCATGACTTCTTTTTAGGAATATCGATTTGTCTAAACAGGGTGTAATTAGTTGCGCGAATAAAAATTCGAATGCAGATTTTAAATTTCAAAGGAAAAGGGGACATTGAAATAGAATTAACTGACGGGAGAAAGGTACAATTAAAAAATGTAATTTATGCCAAAAATTTAGCGTACTTTCTAGAATTTATAATAAACCATTTTGGGAGATCGAGATTAAATTGAATGAAAATAAAATAAGTAAACTCAAAGGAGATAATAAAAAGGTTTTTGTAAATTTAACGACAAGGAGTGGCAAATCGGCATTAAGCCAAACTCGCGATAAAACGGTTAACCCTGTTGCACAGCCCAAGACACATAACAAACTACTAAATACAATAAACAATCGTAGAATTGAAAAATCTGAAAATTTGTCAATACAAAACATAAAGGGCATTAAAATCTGATACCAAAGTAAAATTAAATACCATACTCATGTGGCATGCCAGGTTGAGGCATATGTCCGCGCGATATATGATTAAATTCAAACAATTATATCCGGAACTAAAGGAGTTTGACACTTCGGATTTTTACGAAGGTATTAGAGAATGCGACGAGTGTTATCGTGCTAAATTAAACAAGTTACCTTTCAACAAAATTCGACATAGAGAGTCTGCCCCTTTACTTAAATTTCATGCTGATGTAATGGGCTATATAAGTCCTGTTACTAGCCCTGGCCGAATTAGATTTATTGTATGTTTCGTAGATAGTTATTACAGATACGCGGGTACATACTCACTTAAACACAAAAGTGATGTGCCGAAATGTTTAAGAGAATTCCTTGTGTCTGTTAGAAATTTAATAGGTAAAGATGTGAAAATTTGTTATATGGAATGCGATCAAGGCACAGAGTTTACAAGCAAAGAGACCAGAAAAGTTCTGTTGGACTTCGGTGCAGAGTTACGCACAGTATGTCCTGATACTCCAGAGCATAACGGAGTCGTAGAACGGTTTAACCAAACTATCCAAAAGAAAATTAGGGCGCTATTGTTCGACTCGGGTTTACCTACATACATGTGGGACATTGTACTCGGTACCGCGACATACATATACAATCTGAGTCCTCACAAATCTCTAGGTATGCAAGCACCTATAAAATTGTTAGCCCCAAATCATAGATTCGACGTTAATCAATTGAGGAGATTTGGATGCTTAACTTATGTTAAAGTAAAAAACTCTACTAAATTTGGCCCTCTTGCGTTAAAAACTTATCTAGTTGGGTATTTACCCACAGGCTACATAGTATATCACCCTGAAACAAACAAATTAATAGAGTCGCCCCACGTTAGATTTGTCGAAAGGTATGTGTACGGTGACATACACAAGGAAAAGCCAGAGGAGTTAATCATAAGTCGCATTGGCCCTGAATTGAATAATTCAGGAACGACCACGAAAAATGAGGGAGTAAAAAGAAAAGCTAAAAGTTCGGAAACTGAGGGAGCAAATCTTGAACCGATAGTCAAGCGAAAAAGAGGTAGGCCGAGAAAAGCGCAACAAGATTCAAAGGTACTTTTTGCATCACTCTCGGGAGAAAAGAGCTTAGAATTTGATACGGAATATCACGCTTTACTAACCGATATTTCAGGAGATCCTAAAAACTATCGTGAAGCAATGAGTAGAAATGATAGTGTAGAGTGGCGCGAAGCAGTGAATTCGGAACTCGAAGCGATGACGATAAATAAAGTCTTCCGAGTTGTAGACAGACCTAAGTTAGATTCTATAGGTCGTAAACCAAACATACTAAGCACGCGTTGGATTTTTAAATGAAAAGGTAGATTCCGAAGGGAATACGTTGAAAAAGGCGAGACTTGTTACACGAGGGTTTCAAGATAAAAACTTTTATGATTTACATGAAACGTATGCTCCGGTGACTAGATTATCATTAGTTAGAGCGGTTCTCGCGTTTGCAAATAAGTACGATTTAACAATGTATCAATTAGACGTTAAAACAGCTTTCCTTAATAGCTCTGTACTTGAAGAGATTTACATTGAGAGTCCTGACGGATTAGAGTATACTAACTCGGAGAAAATGACCAAGGTGTGTAAATTAGAAAAATCGCTATACGGTCTTAAAACTAGCCCAAAACGTTGGTATGAAACATTTTTTGATGTAATGAAAGAGTTAGGATTCAATACCAATGAAAATGATCCATGTTTGTTTATTCGCCCTGATGAAGAATCTCAAACAATCGCCCTTTTATTTGTCGACGATATAATAATGACTGGCAATAATGAAAAGGTACTCGGTAATTGTAAAACAAAGTTGCAATATAATTATAATAACTATTAATAGATATATAGGTATAACTATTAATAGAAACAGATCGAAAGGAACTTTGCAGCTGAATCAATCAAGGTTTATCGAACAAATGATTAAACGTTTTGGTTATGAAAAGGCTCATCCAAAAAGGTCGCTGATGATGACTAATCAAGTTCTGAATAGAAAAAGGCGTACTAGAGAGGGAGAGCCTCGTACCGATAACGTTCAATCACCCACCCCATTTAGAGAAGCAGTAGGATCTTTGTTGTACTTGGCGAATGCAACCAGACCCAACATTTCCTATGCCGTTAACGTTCTAAGTCGCCATCA
Organism: Andricus quercustozae; assembly: GCA_932072015.1. Taxonomy (NCBI): domain Eukaryota; kingdom Metazoa; phylum Arthropoda; class Insecta; order Hymenoptera; family Cynipidae; genus Andricus; species Andricus quercustozae. The sequence goes on along the minus strand of CAKNWU010088966.1, from coordinate 2,975 downwards.
ATTAAATCCAACCGAATTTGAGTGGAAACTTTTGGAGCGAGTATTTCGATATTTATTGAAAACTAAGAATATTTCTCTAACATACAGAGGCAAAGGTGACCGAATTGACGCGTATTCGGATGCTAGTCTAGCTGATTGCAAAGGATCAATAACTGCGTGCGGTTATTTAGTCAGACTTTATGGTGACATCATTGCATGGAAAACTCAGAAACAGCATTATGTTTCTTTGTCAACTTGTCAAGCTGAGTACATCGCTATGAGCGAAGCGTGGAAGGAGATGAAAGCACTAGGATTCTCGCTTGAAAGTTTTGCGAGTAAAAACTTGTACCCAATGACATTAAGGTGTGACAATCACTCGGCAATGAATTGTACTCAAATACAAGGCGCTATGGGACTTAGGCATCTCACAGAAATTCGATATCATTTTGTCAAAGAATGCGTGATGAGAGGAATAGTACAGATAAAATGGGTAGCTTCAAAATTACAACTCGCTGATATATTTACGAAACCTCTTTCTTTTAGCGTGCACGAAAATTTAACTAAGGAAATATTCAATCTTGACTCAATAATTGTTACAGAGAACTATTATTGTAATCCTGGAGAGTCTCAGGAATACTATCGTTCGGATGGTAATGCTGAGATGCAGCAGATGCAAGGAGACAACACTGATGCGGTATGTGCTTCTCAATCAGAACCACACTCTTACTGCTAAGGAGAAAAGGGTTTTCATTTCACTGAGGAGACTGTTTGGTATACCGATGAACAGGGTAACAACTTCTATTGGGACGAAGTTAAACAAGATTATGTTTACTATTCAGGACATTGGTAGTTTCCCCTTTTGTTCTGAATCAATCTTTTATACTTTCTTGTATTACTTAAGTAATTTATAGTTTTCAGCTCTTGAACTGATTAAACTAAGTTTTTGATACTTTTATAAGAAGAGACATTTTGTATTAGAACCAAAGAGTGAAGGACTGGTCACGCGATATACTGATGTAATACAAATAAAGTGAATATATTACTTTAAGTAAAAATACGACATATTAATATATTTATTGTAAAGACTCAGCAGTCTAGTCGTGACGGAGTATTGGAGTTATTTAAATATGCATGAGTATGCGCCTAGAATGCTGATGGAACTGCGCATGTGCGACGCTCTAGCGATGCGTCGCCCATGGTTTGCCGGCGCGCTCTACGCATTACACTTGCGAGGATCGTGCTGCTCGGACGTGTAGGCTACGGGGTATTAATAAACTCTCTTTGTTCTGGAACGTTTTTTCTAAACTCTTTTCACCGTACTCCCTATTACTCCTTCAGTAACTCCTATATCATCAAATTCGTTATAATTATAGACACTTCGAAATTGTTAACAAACCGAGGGACAGACATAAGCTTAATTTTTTCAGTCATCATTTATAATTTCCAGCATGTTAGTATTGTAATTGTAACTAAATTATATATTTAAAAAATGTGTCCAAGGTCAATACTGGAAAGAAATTTTTTAGCAGTCCTGTCACATTTAAAATTTCTGAATCTGTAGGGAGGGCCACGCGAAAATATGTGCTGTAATAGGGTGGTCCACAAATTCGACTTTCTATTGTTGTTGATCGAGCTCCCCCCTCCCAATTTGTTCGCTTTCCGGAAAAATAAATTTCGTGTTTTTTTTCAACTTTAACACATGCCCCCGGGCTTTTGAAATTAATATGCGGTTTGAAACCGGAAAAGCTCCTTTAGCGAAAAAATGAAAAAAAGGAGTACTGGTTATAAACTATTTGTGAATTAAAGTATAGCCACCTCTTATGTAATGTTAAAGGAATTTTAAAAAAATGATCTAAACAGATGAAAATTATTTAAATAATTTCGAAATATTGTTCAAAAATATATTAATCTCAAAATTCGTTTATTGTGTACTTAATTCCAGAAAATAATAACTTGTTACAATTTTAAGAGAAAAATTGTTTAAACAAATGAAAAATGTTCAAATATATACCAAATATTTTAAACAAGAAATATTATTCTTAAAATTCACCAACTGTGTCACTTACCCCGAAAAATAATAATTTTTCATGTTTTAGAGGTAAAAAAAAAGTTAAAACAAATGATAATTATTTTAACAATTCAAAAATAATTAAAAAATACTTTGACATGAGTTTGACAAATTATTCGGTTTGAATTGTTTCCTGGATATTCCTCAAGATTTGAATATACTTTAATTCATATACTGTTAATTTCAAAAGCCTGGCGGCACGGATAAACGTTAAAACAAGTTAAGGTATTTCCTTTTACAGAAAACGAGGTCTAGGAGCATCGAATAAACTTTGAGGGACATACAAATAATTTCTTGCAAAGTAGTTTTTAAATAACGATTGGGGGCACTAATATTGTAGAACGTTAGAAACCTAAACGTCCTAAACCCTGTAGTATTTGATGATGTGCTTTGCCAAATAAAAAATATACCTATTTCAAATAAGCGAGTGTAAAGTAACTACAGATTTTAAGAAAAAATATATTTATCAAAGGTTTTAAGAAACTTTGTAATTTTAAGAAAGACCGATTTTAAGCATATATATATATAGTTAAAAGTTTGTCATAAGGACAACCGCAGGATTTCGCTGGGAGCAGGTGCTAATCTGAAAAATTGCACTCGCTCTCAGCGAAATCGCGGTAAAATTTCAGCTGCAACCACGTCTCACGACCGTGAGATAGGTGGTTACAGTCTGCGACGAATTCAATACGATGATCCGGCAAAAGTCTCGTGCACCCTGAGGACACGGAGCGACCCAAGGACGACCGCCTTCTGCATTTTCCCCGCAAGTGTCTTGGCATTTTCTTGACACGCAGGGATGCTTTTCAGGCTATTAACCCGTGAAATCTTGGCACCTCCAAGAGCGCCGATGATCAAGACGATTAGCTTAACGGAATATTCCGGGTATAGCCGTCGCAACTCCCTTAAAAGTTCTTTATACCTCTCTTTC
>CAKNWU010088962.1:0-11478 GCA_932072015.1 Andricus quercustozae | reverse complement strand
AGGGAATTTTTTGACTGCGCAATTCTAAAACCGCTTAATTTTTGAGGCCTTGAAACTAAAGCTTTTTTGCTTCAAAAGTTTAAACTCGAAAACATTTGGTTCCAAATTTTTAGAAGTTTTAAATTTATATAATGTTGTAATGACAAATTCAAATATTAAAAATGTCAAGAGAATGGGGTCGTTGCATGAATTTTAGATAATATATTTTTTAAATACTGCATAAAATTCTTAAAAGCTAAGTGCATTCAAAATTTCTTTTGAATATTTCATTTTCGAGAAAAAAAATATTGAGGAAAAAGTATCGAAATCCCTATTCGAAAACTCTGTGACCCTGAAACGTCACATCCTGCAATCGGCTTAAATAATAACTCAGTTGCTTCATTAACTAATAAAGTATCGAGCAGACGGTTGGCGAAAATTCAAATTACGATTTCTAAGAGAGATATTTCTTTACTTAACATTGTCGAAAAGCAGCAGCCATTCGTAACGAAATCTCACTAAAAATACAATTTTGCTTAAAATATAAAACCTACAAAAGACAGTAATGAATAATTTCATTCAAGTGCATGAGAGTGAGATGTTTCCAATCATAATTAATTCCTTTGAATTACTAATCATCCAATTGTCCTTTTTTCAAAATGTTATTCAGAACTCATTCAGTTTCGAGATTATTCAATTCAAAATAAAATTGTTCAATTCTGGACGCATTAAATTAAAAATGATACAATTTCAACTAATTTCCAATGAATTTGTCCAATTCTCAAAACTGTAGGCTGAAATTTTTCAATTTTAAGAGCTTCTGAATAAAAAATTTTGAATTTCAACATCTTTCAATTTCAACTTATTCAATTTTAAACGCCTGTATTTAGAAATTATACAAGTTCAATTTGTCTTCATTCCATTCGAAATATTGTCTTTTTTCAAATCGTTCAATATATATATTAAAAAAAGGTCAACAATTTTTTGAACCTAGTATATAACAGAGACATGAACGCGCAATTCGTGCATATGAATTTACGGCTAGTTGATATAATAATTTAAATTTAATTGGTCCAAATGCCAATGTGATATATTTAACTTACATAGAAAGCTAAAAGACATTTTTATCTAAGTATCAAGTTTTGCACTTTTTAATTAAAATTTGAATTGTCTCATATTTTTTGTCATATCATGATATTATTTAATTATTATAATATGTTTTTCAGATCCAAACGCGGGGGCCGAGTCTGGCTTAAATTGTGATAAAGATTTCGTTATTATACCAAATCCCTTTGTATCTGGAACCGCCCTAAATACCGATAGATTTTGTGGAACTAGTTTCTCCACGAAAACAAGTAGCCTCAAGCCTTTTATACTTTATGTCCTTACCAACGGCAGCAGAGATGGTAAAATTCAAAGCAGAGGCTTTTCCCTAACTTACAGGCAAACAATGTGTGCAGTCTAATTAAGCCTAATTATTGTCAAGCGACCCAAAAACTTTTTTATACTTTTACTTTTAAATATTTATGAAAGTCAACGCATGGAGAACAATAGTTCCTCTTGTATGAATTATAGAGAAATATTTTTGTAATATAATAAATAAAAATCGAATAAGTTTCGCTTTTTTTGCTACCTTTATTTCTTAGTTAATAAAAGCACCGATGTTAAAATGATTACTTCGGACAAATAATTTTTGAAGAACAAGAAACAATCTTCCTCAGCCCGGATTTGAACCGGGAACAACACTATCCATAATTGCGTAATTGATTAACGCTCCACTCATGGATAGTGGCGTTGCCGGTTCAAATCCGGGCTGAGACAGACTTTTTCTTGTTCTTCCAAAATTATTCGTCCGAAATCATCATTTTAACATCGATTGTTGTATTTTTTATAGATACTTATGTCAAATCCCTGACTAAATAGATTTTAGCACTTTGTTAAAGGATGTGAAGGTTGTAATATTATCTATATAAAGTTGATTTTATGTCTCCATGCTGGAAGTCAAAAGATAGAGATCCTATCTTTTTGAACCATTTCGAATCTTTATTCCACACACGACCGAAATGACCACCTTTTTCTCCTGAAAATAGGGGCGAAAGTAGCATATATTTCTCGTAAACCGCATTTGCGGGGCGAAAGTAAAGTTTTCTGGGCAAAAGTAAAATTAGCGAGGCGAAAGTAAAATTAGCGGGGCGAAAGTAAAATTTGCGGGGCGAAAGTAAAATTGAGAAAATTGAGTCGATCAGAATTCGAGTCGCGAACAAAGCTATAGAAAAATGCGTCAAACCTGTTTTTCAGGGCCAAAAGGTGGCCACGGTCGAGAGTGGAATAAAATACTATATGCAACACGGGACGAAAGTAGATTTTTCCCTCAGGTAATTACTGCCCTCGCGGGAAAAATCTGCTCCTTTCGCACTTGTTACATAATGTACTATTATGATAGAAAGAAATAGAGCAAATGTATCCCATTCTATCTATTTTTCAATCTAAATTTCTGTCTATCTTTTTCAATCTCCTCTTCTTTATCTCATCCTATCCTATCTCTATCTACGCCAATATTTTTCTACCTCTCTGTCAATCTAAGTTCCCATCTATCTTTTTTAACCTCCTTTCTCTGTATGATCTTTTCCAATAACTTCTTCCCTATCTCATCTTAATATATATCTATCAACGTTTAACTTTTTCTGTCTATTTTTCAATCTAAATTCACGTCTATCTTTTTACACATCCTCTCCTCTATCAAATCCTATCCTTTATCAACCCAAGTCAATATTTTTCTATCTGTCTGGCAATATAAATTCTCGTCTATCTTTTTTGATCTCCTCTTCTCTGTCTCATCTTATCCTTTGGCTGTCCACTTCAATCTTTTTCCATCTCTTTTTCAATCTAAATTCACGTCTATCTTTTTCAATATCCTCTTCATTATCTCATCGTATCATACATCTATCAACGTTGATCGTTTTCTATCTATTCTTCAATATAAATTCACGTCTATCTTTTTCAATACCCTTTACTCTATCTCGCCTTATCCTCTATATATCTGCGACAATATTTTTCTATCTGCGTTAATCTAAATTCTCGTCTATCTTCTTCAATCTACTCTTCTCTAACTTATCCTATAGTACTTCTATCAACGTCTATCATTTTCTATCTCTTCGACAATCTAAATTTACGTCTATCCTATTCAATACTCTCTTCTCTATCTCATCCTATGCTTTATCTATCCACGTCAATCTGAAGATTTTGCCGCTAGGTGACTGGTGGTATAAGTAACCAACAAGTGAAAAGTAGAGGCTCGACAAACCTTTTTGCCAAGTTCGACACAGTTGTCGACTAAAGTATGGAAATAAATTTTAAGTGCGTAGGTATATAAGCATGGACGTCACGTTACCTTCCTGGTACACGGTCAACGTCAAATTAATTTTTAAAATAAATTCCCTAACTTTTCGATGTATTTACGAATTTTGAGGGATAGAAAATGATAAGAGTACTGAATCGCAGAAGATAGAAAAAGAGATAGACAAAGATTCAAATTGACACCTCCCGATTTTTTGTTGAACGATTTTGTGCCGGCTTCACGCTTGACTGCTGAATCATAAGTCAGCCCAGCTGAACATCTCTATACAGGAACCTCGGAGGATCCTGGACATGTTGCTGGACACGATCCTGCACACGAACCTGTACAGGTAATGTGTGCAGGAATTTGACGAAGGAAACTGTACATGCTCCTGCAATGGAACCTGCACCGACAAAGGGACCTTGCAATGATCGAGTATAGGTGTCTGCACAAGTTCCTTTGCGAAGTAAATTGAGGCGCGGGTTCCTGTATAGAAACACGTATGGGGTCCTTTACAGAAAGCCGTCGGAAAAACTCACGTTGCTTACGGCTATAGAGTTGCTTTCCTTTTATTCCCTTGAAGCTCGAACTTTCTATCGAGAGAGCCAAGCCACTAGCGAACAAGTTCCTGTACATGAAACCGCCTCTCAAATCGCTCTGTGAAGGAACCTGTACATGATCATTCAAAGGTTAGCTTGCATAGAATTTCCTTTGCAGGATCGTGTACAGTTTTTCCGCCAAAATCCTGTACAGGAACCGTCAATATTACCTATATAGGTTTGTGTGCAGGTTCATTCCCAGGAAGATGTCCAGGATCCTCCGAGGTTCCTGTACGGGAATTTTCAGCTGGGATTGCTGTATCAGAATTTGTTTACATCGCGCCTCTCTGGACATATATTTTCAGAGGTCAGAAACTATATATTCGGTCCTGAGTATTGACATGAAAAAACGCGTTCGATTCTCGTTCACGAAAGGTAGAGATAGAGATAAAAAATTATTGAGATTGGGGATAAAAAAATATAGCGTTTTAGGGATGAGAGAAAGAGAGAAAATAGTTATATCATTTCCTATCCCCAATTTCTATCTTTATCCATCTTTCTACTTCCAGGAGGGCTAGGAGGTAAAAAATACATTTTATAAATTCTGTGTATACGCTACAAATATTTAATTATTTTTTGTAAACAATGCTTAGTTTTTCACTGGACAGATTACAATATTGATTCAAGTAAATTCTTTTACAGAATTTCTTTATACAGTCAACTTTCTTTTATTCCACAGTTCGGTTATTCTACAGTTCGCTTATTCTACAGTTCGATTATTCTACACCCCCTATACACGCTTATTCTAATTTGCGCAGTTTCGTAATCTCCCACCACGGCAAAGATATTACCACGGTCCCTGTACGGGCTGTACGGCCACGCCCGCATCAGTAGGTGACCAATTAAAAAAAAGAGGCCCGAAGAGCGGGAAGCCTTGAATTGAGTATTTTCGTATCACGTCATGAGAATACGTTTCACGACGTTTTCGAGAAAATATTATAAACGTAAAAGTCATAAATGTACAAATAGTAATATTTCTCAAGTGTAGAATGGATTTTCTCAGTTACGTTCCATTCTTTTGTCGATTCACGACCTTTCAGTTTCACGAAATAAAATATCCTAAATGTCAGGTGAGTCGTATTCTAACCTCAAATATCGAACAGTTGCTTGTATTTTGTGAAACTGAAAGGTCTTCAACCGATAAAAGGACGAAGAAACAGAATTGCGCAAATGCATTCTACACTTGAAAAGATTACTATGCAGACCTTTAGTGATGCATATCGATCATTTTTGGACAAAATCGAGATTTGCTTAAAACATAGTTAGATGGAACTGAAATTTAATGGAGATCAAGAATTTGTAATGAAAAAAGTCGATCGAGACAAGACGATCATCTCGATTGAGTGATCGTTCGTTTCGATGTCATGAGTATGGTGTTCAAGGTTTCAAATTGATCTAACGAGATTTTAGACAAAATTTTTAATGATCGATATGCATCACTACATACCTTTATAACTTACCTTCACGTTTCGGAGATTTTCTCCAAAAAGTCGTATGCAGTTGCAGTACCATGTACGAACCTTCCTGACGGCTGGCATTTCCAACTATCGACGTCATGCCACAAAACTCACTATTCCGCGAAATATTTGCGTCGTTTTTTGATTGATTTTTAGTTGGCAAATTGTCGTACGGCGACAAAAACTCTAACGACACTAACGCTAACCAAGACTAATGGACCGCGACTTTTTCAACTGCGCAATAAGCCGGATATCCACCCGCCTGCACCGTTTCCATAATATTACGTAATATATGTACTCGACAGAGTACTCATGCACTCGGTCCTTCCGAGGCGAGTGTCGCAACCATCTCTCGTCCTATACGCGCTGAGAAACTGTCAGAAACTGTGTGGGCCAGCAATTCTAAGAATGTTGAGTGTATTTGTTTGTATTATTATTGATTTCAAATCTCCTGCGCTTTTCAGTTGAAAAAGTTGCATACAGGCGACCCATCGATATAAGAACTGAGCAGCCAATGAGCGTCGTTGATAAAAATAGACTGCCGAATCGCGGTAGAGGTGGGGGCCCCTCCAGTCTTAGAATAACCGAACGCAAACGTTTCAAGGCCAGTGGAATAAAAGAAAGTTCACTGTATTTAAAATCACCCTGGAAATTACCCAAGAATTGTAATTTTTAATTGTGAAGAAAAACTTTTATTCTTCGAGTTCTTACCCGATTTGTATAAAGTGTCTGTAAATCTTATTATGAATACATAGTTATTGACTATGTTTCATTCTATAGACTATTTTACAAAGATATACTATATAACAGTGCATCTGTCAAACTTTTTCTGCCAATTTTTTCGACAAGATTAGTTTTTTATACGTTTGCACCATAATTAAAACATTGCACAATCTGATACAATAAAACATTGCATCTTAACCTACTGACTGCAACACTAGGAGGTTAGGTTAATGCACAGGAAGAGGTGGCTCATACCGCCCCAGAAAAGTGGCTCATTCCATCCTATATAACACTTGCAAGTAAAAACAAAATTTCACCTATTCCTGTTGTCGAATTATATAAAAATCTGTTGAAAATTTAAGGTTTAATAAATAAGCTATCTAAATAACCACTGGAAAACATATAATATGTGATTTTGTGTGATTCTTGGACTTTCTAAACAAATGCGAAATAGCAGAATACATGTCTTAAAATTTTTACTTTCGTTTTTTCCAAATTTATTCAACATGAGGCGAAAATTTTGTTAAAAGAAGTTTGATAACGTTCTCCCTGATATCAGTACAAATAACAGTTACAAAAGAAATGATAGATTGCGAGAAAATTGAGTGACCCATCTTACCCCCTATCCTCATCTCGCCCCACCCTACCCTAATCATTAATGCAAGCTAACAAATATAATATTTTAAACAATTTGCTGTTATTTTTAATAATATTATCTTCGTATAATGCTAGAAAGTTACCGTTTTTTTCTGAAATTCTCAACTTTGTGTACACTTTTCACTTAAAGTGAGGTAATAATTAATGCAATGTAAAAAACATAATTTTTTAAACATTTTATTATAGTTTATGACTATCTTCTCTTAAATAATGCTAGGAAGTTGCAAGTTTTTTCTGAAATTTTCTACTTTGCTTTGACTTGATTTGAAATATTCTTCAAATTTTATACATGGATCATATTAAATGTAAATTTTCTTTGAAATACTTACTGAGAGCCTTTTTGTTTATATTAATATTTTTTAAACATTAGAAAAAGACTAAAAATACTATATTCTACAAAAAATGGAATACTATTTAAAAAATGATTCTTGTTGATGTTCATTTATTATTTTTTCATTACTAAAAAGTCAAAGAAATACTGAGAATTTCAGAAAAAAACTTTAAAAACTTTTTAGCATTACTCTACAAGAAGATAGTTACAAACAAAAAATAATAAAGTAAAAAGTGGACAAAAAGTTAAAAATTCCAGAAGAAAACCGCATCTATCTAGCATTGCTATGGGAGAAGATAGTTAAAAACAATAATAATTTTGTTAAACAATTATGTTTGTTTAATTTTATTCATTACTACATGGCTAGGTAAACAGTGGACAAAAAGTAACACATTTAAGAAAAAACCGCAACTTTCTAATATTATTATAAGAGAAGATAGTCATAAACAATACTTCTATTATATTGTATTAATTATTACCTCACTTTAGATAAAAAGGGGACAAAAAGCTAAAATTTTCAGAAAGAACTCCAACTTTCAAGAATTATTCAAAGAGAATATTATTAAAAATAATAATAAAGAGTTTAAAAAATTATTTTTATCAACTTTAATTCATTATTACCACATAATTGAAATAACTGATGAATTATATATTATTTAAACAATTATTTTTGCTAACTTGAATTATTATTACCTCACACTAATTGAAAAGTGAACAAAACAGGGGAATTTTTCAGAAAAAACCGCAACTTTCTAGCATTATTCTAAGAGAATATTGCTATGAATAATTAAACATTTTTCAAACAATTATTTTTGCCCAACCCCCCTTGAAAACGCGCCATTGCATGCACGCATAGCAGGCGTAAAGTGGCGGCTTGCAGCCCAGTGACGTTTGCTCATGCGCACTCCGTCGCCGGGCCAACAAAAACTTTACGCCCGCTATACATGAAAGTTTACGCCCGCTACATAAAACTTTAAGCCCGCTACATAAAACTGTAAGCCCGCTACATAAAACTGTAAGCCCGCTACATAAAACTTTAAGCCCGCTACATAAAACTTTAAGCCCGCTACATAAAACTGTAAGCCCGCTACATAAAACTTTAAGCCCGATACATAAAAATTTAAGCCCGATACATGCAACTTTAAGCCCGATACATACAACTTTATCAAGGGCGTAAAGCTATTTTGCCTTCTTTACGCCCTCGATACACAATATACTATTTTGTTAAATTTAATTGATTATTGCCTCGCTTTAACTGAAAAGATGAAAACAAGTTGTAAAATTCAGAAAGACTTTCTAACTCTATTTTAAGAAAAAATTGCTATAAAAAATAATGAATTGTATTAGAAATAATTTATACTAAATAAAACTGCAAGAAAATAATAATAAATTAGCGCCAAAGACAGTCTTATGGGGATGAAATTCAAAAAGTATTTTTTGATTCGTATTCTATGGCTAATACTCAAGAGAAAGATTAAGGGTAAACACCATACACCTAATATTGACGATTCTGAATAAAATTGGCAAAAACCTATTTTTTGAATGCAGGAATACCCGTTAAACTTCATGGGGGTGCATGCAAAAAAATTCCAAAGCATTTTTGGATAATATATATTGATATAAATGGGTCACTGAATCTAATCAGTAATCATTTTCACAGATTCACAATGCAATCTCACTGATTCAAATAGCTGGAAATGGGTTACTAATTAAAATCAGTAAGTATTTTCACTGAAAATCAGTGAAAAGTCACTGTTTCCGATTGACAGAGTCAGGAATTCTCTCATACGATTCATAATTTTGCTTCATGCAACAAAAATTAAAAGCATAACATATTTTCTGACCGATATAACAGAATACATTTCCCACGATCTTGATGCCAATATTTAACGACAAAACAGGAGCGTTGCGGTAAATCACTGTGCTTGAACGGCCTACCTCTCTCCAACAGAAATTCAAATTTCTTATGAATTGGTGGCGCTCTCGTAGCTTTCAATAGGCTCTGCGATTCGACAAAGGAAACAATGAAGAAGCAGAGATAGAGAGAGTATGATCGTTTCGAAACGAGAAGACCTGTCATTGGAACAAAATCGGATCGGGAGAAATTAAATTTGCACAGTTTAGATTTAAGAAAGGATGTCATACGTTTATTTTAGACATAATCAATTTTAAGAGCATGAAAGACTCCGAGAAATGTTTGTATTGAAATATCAGCATTCTTTCATGTACCAAAGTGGGTTATGAATGCTTTAGATTATAAGTAATATTTGTATATTCTACGGTTAATTTGAAAGGCAATATTCGGACATTGGGGACCGCGAATATACTCAATAAGTACTGCGACTTTTGGGTTGATGTAGTTTCAAATCTAGGTTTTCGAAGAAATCACGCGGAGACGGTGAGTTCCATTTCAGATGGATCAGCATGTAGAGGTATGGATGAAGCTATACGTGTGATAAGTGTTTGCGTGAGTGTACGACTGTGTAAGGAGTGGGAGCATCGAGCTTGCGGTCCTGGGACCTCGAAGAAGACGAGGGTGGATGCTGGATGAATTAGATCAGAGCAGATCAGATCAATTCTCGACAGCCTAGTGTTCGGTTTGTTATCCGAATCAGGCTCTTTTTTGAATATTAAATTTCTATTTGTAATCTGGATTTGCCTAATTGTGTATAGAGTTAGTTAGTTAGTTAGTTTTAGGACGGGCGAGGAGCCCTTGATGAGCTCCTCTGGCGCTCAAGCTATAAAGCCTATTGTGCCACATCCTTACTTATTCACTCTCAGTATTCGACCCCAGACCTCTTGACGAAACCTAGTATGTCGACCACTGGTAGCGTTGTAATTTCCTCTGGTCCCATAAAATGGGCCCCGAGGGTCTGTTGCCTGAGCCCAGCTAATGCCGGGCACTGACCTAGTACATGCAGAGATGTTTCATCATCCCTGCCGCATCTCCTGCACTCTGTCGTGGAGTTATACCCCATTTTGTGCATATGGTAGTTTAAGTGGTTATGCCCAGTAAGGATCTGTACCACTGTCCTTATGTCTTTCTTGGGTAAACCCAGGATTTCCCTGGCTCTATCCATCCTATGGTTATAACCCAGGATGGATTTCGCCTGACGACAACCCTGGATTCGCTCCCAGTATTCCCGGTGTTTTGTTCGGATCCAGCTTTTGATGGCCAAATCGATACAGCAAGACGCTATTCCCAGTACCGGTTCTGGTCCTATGTATTCACTTGCTGCGCCGCGTTTTGCCAACTGGTCCGCCCTTTCATTGCCCTTAATCCCTGTGTGACCAGGGACCCATATAAGAGCCACTTTGTTTCTCTCTGCAAGTTGGTTTAATGCCTTTTTGCATTCCCAAACCAGTTCTGATGTTATTTCTGGTTTCCCTACTAAGTTAGTGTCGCTTGGCTGTCGGAACAGATAGTAATCTGTCTGCCAGCAGCGTTTCCTTCTATTAGTGTTTCAGCATAGGGAAGGATGGACAGGACCTCCGCCTGAAAGACAGTAGCGTGTCGTCCAAACGTTACCCCTATGCCTTTCCGTCTCTTGCTGTCATAAATTCCTGCTCCTGACCCTGCCTCACCCCTGGATCCATCTGTATACCAGATTTCCCCTTGGAGAAGCGGGTTACCATTTGCTTTCCACAGATCCCTGCTTGGGATACAGACGCGGAAGGCTTTGGCAAAGTTGAAGCGTTTAGTTATTTTATCTTGCCTCATCTGTAGAATCGGCAATGCATTGATGTCATTCGGGAGCCTAGTATGCCTAGTCCCCCGAGTCCATCTATTTGCTCTTACCAGGCGGCCCATCGCGTGTGCCGCTCTAGCGGTTATCGCAACATGTAGGGGTTCCTCACAGAGCATGAATCCTATCGCCGCTGTGGGCGTAGTCCTCATTGCTCCAGTAAAACCCCTAAATTCTAGCGTTTGTAATCTTCGCAGCCTGTCCTGCATTGTTTTAAGTTCCGCCCGTGACCACCAGACCACGGCTGCATGTAGGAGCCTGGGTTTTAGGACAGCAGAGTAGAGCCATGCAAGAATTTTAGGCCCTAGTCCCCATGTCAACCCAAAGGCTCTCCTGCACATCCAGAAAGTCATGACAAATTTCTTGCATTGGGTCTCCAGGTGCTTTGCCCAGTTCAGCTTGCTATCTAGGATTACTCCCAGATATCTAACCGAATCTGAAAACGTCAGCCTCCCACCACAAAATACAGGAGCGTCAACTTTTGGAATTTTATAGTTTTTCGTGAAAATGACCAGGTTGGTCTTTTCAGGATTTACCGAGAGCCCTGTGCTATCGCACCAGAGCTCTACAATGCGCAGCACCGATCTCATAAGTCCCATCAGCGTCTCCAGATGAGCCCCCCTGACTAGGATTACAAAGTCATCCGCAT
>CAKNWU010088880.1:0-10291 GCA_932072015.1 Andricus quercustozae | reverse complement strand
AAAAAAATGTTAAAAAGTTATATAATTTGCAACAAACTGCGACGTTGCAACAGAGATTCTAACATATGCTAATCTTAATATTTATTTAACCGTTTGTAAAAGAAATCTTCGGTGATTCAAGTATGAAGAGTTTAAAAATTAAGGATTTCAAATTACAGAATTATAATTTAATCAATTTAACGGAAAACATGAATGGAATGTTCCAAATTGATAACTGCCATAAAAGGGATTGTCCATATATTGCGTAAAGCTTAAGTAGTGCGGAGAGGGGTCATAATTTGTAATTTTTAATTAAGAAATGCTAGGGGAAAGGGTGAAGGGATAGTCCAAAAATGACGTAAACAAAAATTTGCGTAATATTGGGAAAATCCCAAATGAATAATTTCATAGTGAAAGCATACATGGTTGACAAAATTTTCGTCTGATATGTGCAGAAGGTGACCTTGTCTCTTAAGAACCGAATGATAAGAAGTTAATTAAGATGTTTAATTTTGATGGGGGAACTTATCTACACATTCTGCAAATAGATCATAATTATTTCTAAGATTATTGCTGTCCTAAATTTTCTGATGTTTCTAAACGATCATTCTAAACGAATGATGAAAACAAACTAACAAGAAAAGATTAGAATTATATTAAAAGAAATTTTAAAAAAATACAATATATATATGTATATAAAATTGAATTGAAGATGTATTTATCCGATGAATTAATTTTAATTGTTCTTCAAAATTATTTACATTGCGAATTTTCACTTTCAGTAGTAATAGCTCAAGATAATACCTTGTTGGAAAAATTTTAATAGGTTATGTACATAATTGATAATTTTTTATGTAGTAAAAATTAACTAACACAGATAATAATTAACGACTCTCAAAAAGTAATAAGTTTATTTTATTAAGGCTTTCAATTTGAAATTGAACAAGTTTAAATCGTCTAATTCTATAAATGTACATAAGTAATAGGAACTTTTAATGAGGTGTAAAAAGAAATTCATTCTATCCACTTTTGTACTGTTTAAAAAATGTTTTTAAGGAAGGTCACAGGTAAATAGACTTGTTTTCAATTTCAGTGATGTGGCATTTTTAAATTATCTTTTTGATACATACATTTTCAGAGGCTGAATAATATCCGTGTGATAGAGAGACAAACATAAAAAAATATTTGGCAATGAGATTGTTGTAGCAAGTACGCATATTATTTTGACATCACTTTATAATTCTTCTACAAACAATTCTTCTGTAGATCGTTATGTTATCAGCTAGCGACTTTGATACATTTGCGTCTTGAAGAATTTTAGCCAATCTCTCAAATCAATTTTGAAATTAAGCAAATTTCTGAAAGAATCAATAATTATTTTAAAAATTGATTTTTTTTTTAAGCAAAATTGCGTCATGAAATTTCCAATTCAATCGATTTTAACCAAAAATTTAATACGTGCGCTTAAGGCATTCGCCAACTTTAGATTTGCTCTTCTTGAAAAGCGGGTTTTCGAAGTTTCAACTTCAAAAGTTCCCTCGGGACTCGTTTTTCGTAGGGTTTGTCCTGTGGTAACTCCATACCGACAAAGTGGGACCTTCTCTTGCGGAGCGTCACATCTAATTTTTGAAAAGTGGGGAAATGCCTTTGTCTTATTTATATCTGATGTCGATTTCTCATGTAAATTAATTTCAAGTAGTTTAAATTTTACTCTTGCTTCTGTTTAACACTCTGAAAGTCATCTAAAAAAATAAGTTTCATTGCTTTTAAATTTACATTTCTCTTTAATCTAAATTTTACTTCCATAGGCGGATAAATGGTTTATTTCATGATTAATTATTTTTAGTCATAATAGCAGAAGATAATATCTTATTTGCTAAATTTAAATCACTGATGTTTACAAATCACAATATATTATCGTCTGTAAGAATCACTGACGTAAGATAGAAGTAAAAATTAATATTAATTGTCGCATGAAGATAAAGAATAATTAAAAATGATATTAACGCTGTAAACTTAGTTTCATAATTCTTCTTATCAGTAACACTTGAATCTATTACTTCCTTCTGATCTCAATTAGACAATGAATTATTTTAAAGATTTTGTTTTGATTAATTATAATGATAGAAACTTAAAACTACAACTTACAGACAGTATATTTCTCCAAATTTTAAATTATGGAGAATTTAAATATATTACATATATAAGAAACTAGCCATTTTAATTAATGTAAAAGAAAACAGAATATATTTTATATCCACTTTAGAATCGTTTTAAGATTTATTTACGAAGTATCATTATTAAGTAGGATATTATATTACAATGCTTAAAAACATTCAGTGAATGCATATTTCATAATGACAGTTATGTTTATATGTTAACATTAGAACTTGTATTGATGACGAGATAAAGAAGATATTTAAATCTAGTATTCGGTGTTGTTGATTTAGAAAAAAGTGTCACCATATTAATATTAATTAGTTTAGTTTCTATATAAGAATTCTATAAAGAATAATCCTCAAGAGACAAGCCTAGCACAAAGTTCTCAAACCTTGTCCTTTTATTTTACAGATCAAACTGGATGAAGAGAAGGTCACCAGTGAATTCTAAAACCATGTGACTTTCGTTTCATAAAGCCTTACAAACAATTTCGATTGCTTCATGCAAATAAATGAGAGCTATAAGTTTCAACGAAGGACTGTGTTATGAACGACCTATTTGACAGCTGTGATTTTTTAGCCCAAGGAAGTCTGCTCGACGCAGACCATCCAGATTAGGCACTCCAGTGCCAAAACCGGGTAATGGATCCCGTTGGTCCATGGTATGCATCGAATTATCGTCTAGGCACTGGAAGTGCTGCTAGTACCTTTCAAGCTACGAGCTCTGGCACAAGTAGCGACTTTGTCACGCATCATCTAGCATCTGCTGCCACACACGCAGTTCCACCTGCGACAACTTCGCAACTACTTTTGCAAGCGGCCCACACAACCGCAACTCTGGCGGGTCAACCTTCGCCTTTTAACCCAGGGGGGTTTCTCTCCCCACCCCCTGTGGGCTACGACGTCTTTTCACCTTTGTTTCATCACTCTAATCCTAAACAAGGGCACTACGTAGCTCAACAAAGACAAGTAATCGCCCAAGCACAAACGGTCACTGGAACCAAACAAAATTCTGCTTCTGAAAACGATGTCCCAACACTCAGAGAAAATTACAGCTCAGCGCATCAAGCGACCTTTTTCGAACACCAACCAGCCTCGACTTCTCCAAATGCCTCGACCTTGGCATGGACTCATCAGAGCAATTCTCAACTACCAAGTCCTTTTGGTATTTTGCCACACGAAAGCGTCGTACCTTCTTCTCCAGGACCTCCTTCCACAAAATCCGGTTCCTACGACAATTTTAATGCTCACTTCGCGGGGACTCAGCCTATCAACAACATAAACGTCCAGATTTCGTCACCTATTACCACTGCTGGGGATTTTAAGTCCTCAAACTATGACAAGAAAATCATCAGATCTTCCTCGCCAGTCTCTGTCAAGTCTGCAGTTACGACTGCCCAAAGCAGCACCAGGCAGACCTTTTTTCAGCAAGTACCAGCGACTTACAGCTCTGAAAGTTTGGCTAACAACTACTCGAGTAACAACAACCAGCCTTCGAATCCCAAAGTCCAGGCACCTCTACTGCATCAGCAGTCGTGTATCGTTTCGACTCCTACCAATACATCTAGTAAAGAATACAGGATTCCCCAGCCAGGTTCGAGGGCAGTAGCACCTACAACCGTCTTCATAAATGCCACAGCTAGACCCGCGCCTTCGCAAATCCAGGCGAAGCAACCAAGTAGGAATAGTAATTTTGCATCGCCTCCGAATAAAACAACCTCCAATTCACAGCAGGCAATTCAAACCAAGGCGCAGTCGAAGGTTTATCCGGAACTGACGAGTCATAATGATCACAGAAGGACGGAGCATGAAAACAGCCAGTCGTCGCCGATCAGCTTCTCAATCATGGATTCGAGGAACATGAACTACACGAATAACACAGCTACTAATTGCAATAATACAACTAATAAGATTTCCAGTGATCAGAGGACTCAGAATAACAATCTGCAGCACACTCAGCAGTTTCATGTTTTGAATCAACAGCAGCAACAAGCGACACGTTTTGAAACAGCAGCTACACCTTACAGACATTACTCAGGATCTACAAGCGATTCGGAATATCATCACCCTGGAAGATCGAAATCTGCGGCCTCTACCGACAGCGCCTATTCTTCAAATACTTCCACGCAAAATGGACAGGACTGTGGGGTTGTTGTTCCCAGAAGACCAAGTCCTCTCCAAGCGCATTCTCAAGCAAGTCCCCTGGGTCATGTTCCGAGTCCAGCTTATCCAATGTACAACAGTCCAATGGCCACGATGTCTTCTCCTTCACCTCTCCAGCAACACGGCGAGAACAACGGCAATCAGTGTTCCAGTGGAGCTCCTTACAAAACCGGAATACAACAGCAAATTACTCCACCTTCTCCTCTTGACGTCACCGTTCCTAGGCCTTCATCTCAAGGCCAGGTTGCCTACTCTTCAGTGATTACTCGAGCCTTGGGCTCTACAGAAAACAACAAAACGACCTACAGCACCGAAAGTAGAACCTATGAACGACAACAGGAGTTTCCTCAAACGCAGAAGCAACAGGTTTGCTGGGAAAACGACAATCGCCACGCGAATGCCACGCGGAAATATGCAGTTACTACTACTTATGGGACTAATACTGAGATTAATACTCAGTTGGCTCAGCCGCAACAGAGGGTCATTGCTGTTGCTGAGAGACAGCAGACCTTCTTTGATGCTAATCAGGTGAATTTGCCAGATTTAAGTAGTTGTAGAGGAGATCCTATGAGCATTGTAAAAAACTTGCAAACTTTACAGCAAGGTGTTTGTCCGGTTCAGCAGCAGCAGCAGCAGCCAGTTGTTACAACAGCAGTGACGGAACAACTGAAGCAGCCGGAGGAGAGACGAAAACCCGAGACGCCTAAGAAGAAGAAAAGTTTTGAGAAGGGAACACATTCAACTACGTTGAATGAATTACCTGGTGCTGCAGTGATGACGGAGTACTTGAATAGAATACCACCACCAGCACACCATAATGCTAATCAGCAACAGCAGAATGGGTATTTTGATTTCGAGAGGTGGAATCTACCGCCTCCACCTTCTAAAATTTTTTCTAGTTCCCCAGGGGCCTTTGGTTCTCAGACGACCTTGCATCATTCGAGCAACTTTGTTGGCAATCCTGCACATCAGCCTCAACCGCTGATGGTGACTCATCATCACACGGCTCCTCCCCTTACGTACTTCCCGGCTTTTCATATTTCTCCAGGTCATCATCCACATCATCCACATGAATTTCAGTCTTCCGTGGAAATAGCATCAATTGCATTTGGCGATAATGAGAGTCAAAATTCTACTTACGCTGAAGAAATTAGGGATGATAAGCCGAAGGTGATTGTCCCGGATATTGAAGAAGAACTGGGCTTTTTGCAGCAGCATCCTCAATCAGTTGTAACTAATCAAGCGAGTAAGGAAGGTAAGATTAAGGGGAATGATCCAAATTCAGGATTTATGACGAGTTACTTGAAGTTCTTGCAAGGTGAGAGAGATCCTTCGCCTGAACCGGCAATAAGAGGTGGAAGGAAAGCGAGTTGGAATAGGTCGAAGCCTTATATTCCACCAGAACCTAGCAAGTCTTCGGATGGATCGATGAATGGGGATATTTTGAAAACCCAGGATAAAAGCAAGGAAATGCCGCAAATTGATTATGCGAATGATCCTAGGTATTTCCCCTTGCCAAAAGAGAGGAAGAATAAGAACTTCGACTCTAGTGATGATGGGTTTACTAGTGATGATGACTTTCCGTTCGGTACTAAGAAGCCGGAGAAGAAAAGTAATAATATAGCTGCTCCGAGTGTTAGTAGTGCTCCGGAGGCTGTAAAAGCGGAGCCTAAAGCGAGGAAAGGAAGACCTATTAAGCCTGGTGGTCCCACGGATAGGAAGAGGAAGGCAGCAGCTGCGGCTGCTGCTGCGGCTGCTGCTGGAGAGGGAGTTCCTACCGGAAAGGTGAAAAAATTAGGAGGTAAGTTTGTTCTGACCAATGTATTGTATTAAGAAAATCGTGATTTTACATTAGAGCTAAAAAAGGTTCTAATGAATGTGATTGAAAATACAGGGTTGCTATAAGACCTGGAAAACTTGGAACTCATTAAATTTTGAAAAATGACTGAAATTTTGTTAATCGTACCTGTTTTAAAGTCTTTATAATTAATTTAGTACTTTACCGCGAATTTTAAATTTGCAGATTGATACGAATTAATTTTTTTCTAATAAAAATAATTCCATAATACTAGAATTTTTTAAACTCTTATTATAGTAATAATGAGAATTGTATAGAATTCAATAATATTATTGAAAAATCTTTTACATATACATTGATTGAAAATTATTGTATAAGAAATTGTTGGCAAATTAGTCTGCGACCAGTAGAGTCTGTTGAAATTGAATAGAATTGACTGGATTTTTCAAAAATTAAACCTGGAAAAGTTATGGAATTAAATAATTCCAGCAATTTAGTTTTTGAATCGAAGAAAAGAAACTTTTATTAATAAAAGTCGTCTAATTCTGAGAAAATTAACGGCGAATATTTATATGCGCTTGAGTTTGGGTGGTGATTAAAAAATCAATGTTTGAAAGCAAATAATTTAATTTCTCTAGATATTTAATTGCAGAAATGAATCCGAAAAATCTGGTTAAAAAATTAATTTGTTGAAAGAACAATAATTTCTATAAAAATCCTTTTACCAAAATGTGTATCTGATTTTATCCTGGGATTTTTTTTAATTCTTTTTAGAAAAATATGCCATAGTCCAAGATTTGAAATTATACAGTTTTAAGCAATACGAATTTTAAATGGTTTAATTCAAAATGCATGGGCTTCGAAATTTCCAATTTGGAATATTTGCAAATTTAAAGCTGTTTGATTTTGAAGGCTTACATTTTTTTTAATTATGTCTCATAATGTTTAATTATTTAATTCGGAACATTTAAAATTGCCCCTTGCTCTTTATTTTTCAATTTTTTTTTAGACGTGCAAACAATCTCATGTTTTTAGAATTTTTTAAATGCAAGGATTAAAATTAATAATTTTAAATAAAAGGTTCAAGAATATTCATAATCCTGCCTTATTATTGAAGAAGTTTATAAAATATTTATAATGAAAGTGTTAGAAATCGATTTATTCTGTGTTAAAAAACCCATACTTTTATTGTAAAAATTAAAATTAAAAAACTAAGAATTCCGCAGTTTCATTCGAAGCGTTTAATATTGAACATTTTCTGGTTGAAACTATAACTTAAGTACAGAAGGTGAAAAATTAATGAAGTTTGAAATTGATCAAGAGTTTGAATTAAATCTGTCAATAATTTCAAATTCAAGTACTCAAAATTGAACAATTTCAAGTTTAAATCATTCGAACATGTAGAATTTTAAGTTTGAAGCCCTAATAGTTTAGCAGATAGAAGTTTGTAGCTTTAAAATAAAATAATTTGAAAATTAAAGGGTTTCAAGTGAAACATTTTGAAGTAAGACCGATAAAAACTGAATATTTTTAGGTTGAAATTGAAGAATCTTAAAGTGAAATCGTGCAATCATACTGATAATTACACAAATAGAGGTCCTGTAAATTTCAACTTAAAAAAAAATCTGAAGTTCTCTAATCTATGCTTAAAAAATGTCAACAAAATTAGTCTTATTTTTAACTTGAACTATTTGAAATTAAAAAGCTTAAGAATATATATAAGCATTTTAAAATGTTAGGGAATACATTTTAATTCTTATAAGTGTAAGCCTACCACAATACCGCCACTTACTGCTACGATTCTAAACTAGTCAAATTAGCAGTTCTGCGGAACAAAATATATACAGAAATTGGTTTTGCTTAAAATATTTATTATGATTGGAATAATTAATAATAAAGTGAAAATTAAAGCAATTTTTCAACACGTTTATTTGAATTGTTGCTTCCGGTCAAGAGCAAGATTGAAATATATCAGACTTTTTTGTAGATCATAAAAGAGCTTTTAAAATGCCCCCTATTCGAACCCTTTGCGTCTAATTGTTTACGAGATAATAATTTGTTATTTAAGGGTAGCGATTTTTCGAAGAAGCCTGCGTTTTAATTAATTTTCATTGTCACACAGAAAATTCTGTGTACTTCGTCACTCATCTAGAGCAGAGTAATTTTTGTTTAAGAAAAACAACTTTTTATATTTGAAAAATATTTTTATATTTTTAATAACAAATTGTTATAAACCATTTTTTTACATACTTACAGTTGTCGAAAAAAGCCTGAAAAAGACGAGTAGTAGTTTTCCTTGAGGGTTCGTCCATTTGAAGCCAAAAGAATTTCTGTGTATATACATTAAGTCTTTGAAATTCAAAAGCTTGAAAAAATGTAACTGTTTATATTTTTCATATTTTCTAGATAGTATGGTTTAATAGATTCTTCGCAGTTGATGTTGTAATTGGCTGTAGGATCCAGAAATAAGAAATGCTTGAATTTTTACAAGTCAAACAGACGTTTCGACCCAGGTGGGTGTCGTCCAGAAAGAGACATGTTGCCCACCACTCTCTCCCTTCTCTTTCTAATTGTCATTCGCGTTCATCCACGGAGTAGCCAGTCCATTTCTATATGTCGATGTAACACATCCAAGATTTTGTTACGTCAATTATAAATTATCATTTCCGTGATACCAAAACATAGTTAAACAGTCCCTACAAACCTACAAGCGTACCTCGCAAACAAATGTTCACATTGTACCATGTAAAATCATTTTTCTAGAATAAAGCACTGATGAGGACCCCCACCTGGGTCGAAATGTCTGTTTGCCTGGTAAAAAATCAAGCATTTCTTATTTCTGGATCCTAAAGCCAATTTCAAGATCAACTACGAAGAATCTATTACTCTAAAGGATCAATATAACCCCCCGCATTAATTATTACAAGTATGGTTTAATACTGAGTAACAAAAGTCTATCGATTAACTGAAATTGCTATCCAATTTATATTGAAAAACTTTTTGTAACATAAGCTCCTTAACTTATTTTAGTGGACCCACTATCACTTCCAAGACGAGAGACGTCTCGAAGAAAAGCAAAAGAAAAATCATCCGTAAAAAAGTTGCTAGATCAACAGCAGGGCATAGATTACTTCGATAATGACGAAGAACTAGGCGATTCGGATTCTGATCCCGCCTGGACCCCAGCCGCAAAACTTGCTGGAGACGAAGAAGAAAAGCGAAAAAAGAGGGGAAGACCTGTAATCAGCAAAAGATCCCGAAAAGTAATGGACGAGGATGGATATTCATCTAGCGACGCGCCGATTCCTAAGAAAAGTGGAAGGAAAAAGCATGATATGTATTCGAAGCACTCAAACAGCAGCAAACTCACCTGTAAAATTGATGAAAAGATGTTGGCTGCTGTCAGCGACGAAGACATCGATATTTCTCCTTTTAAGGTTTGTTAATTTTTTGTACATGTTCTCAGCGTTCACAGTTTGTTCCATATCTATTTAAAAGTCCCCTTTATATTTTTTGTCCCTATAGGCGAACTAGTTTTTTTTTGTTAAAGTTATAAGGTGATTATAAAAGGTGTTTGATTTTTAAATTTGCGAAACAGGGTAGCAACAACAGCGACACTGTAGAAAATCTATTGCAATCACTTTATTTAAACTTTGATATCACATAAAATTGTGTTTAATTTAAAGAATTCATTTTTAAATTCTTTAAAATTGCTACGATTATAGATTAAAATTGCACAATCTTAAGCACTTCAAATGACAATTTTTACATTCTCATCTAAATGAGAAGGTATTGGTTTTACGTGAAAAATGACTTTCGCGGATTCAATCAAATGTCGACGTTTTGTGACCCCCTGAGTCAGAAAACATGATTGTTTACGAAGGTCTGTCCGTCTATCTGTCTGTCTGTAGTATCGTGTAGGCACGATAACTTTCGAAAGATTGATTATGACATTTTTTGACAGACAACAAAATTATGAGAGTTATAGCATTTTCAAAGTCCAAAAAAACAAGCGAAAATTAACATTTGAAGCCGCACAACGCACGATATGAAAAAAAGTCAAGAGAGGAAAAACGTTTCTTTGTGAGAGCCCTACAAGATTATCATAAGAACTTTTGGAATTTTTTCGAAAAATCAAAAATTCAAATTTTGATCTCACAAAAAATAATAAAAAATCAAAAACTCCATTTTG
>CAKNWU010088855.1:0-10006 GCA_932072015.1 Andricus quercustozae | reverse complement strand
AAATGGGATTTTGTAACACTTCTTGCACAATGGGTGGTACAAGTCGAAAACCAATCAGGAATCGAGAAACTAGGATTTGTGATACGAAGGCAGCAAGAAGGCACGAAGGATACCGGCCGAGCCACATACGTGATCGGTGAGTCAAGCATTTGCAGCCAAAGTATTGACCACGTGCTGCCTCAAACGTACAAAAGCAACACAGGAGGTTGCTAGAGGCATGGCTCATGCTCTGATTAAATTCCCTCGGAATTTAGGTGATTTCACGTTGATTCGATAGAAGAAGGCATTTCATAGATGAACGGCCCCGAATAAGGCCAGCCAATAAGGACGCATTTTCCGCACCCTCTGACAAAACACTAGCCCAAATTGCGCTGCACACGGAATTCCTTTGGAATTTTGTATTTTGTAGACAACAGATTTTCCTACCGAGAACAAACAATCCCTGAAAGCTATGCAGTCTATTTACTATAAAATTCATTAACTCATTTGAAAATTGGTAGTATCCTTTACATTTTAGAATTTACCATTGAATATATGAGTATATTGAATTATATGAATATTTGAGTACTTGAAATCAGCAATTTACTATTCAAAAAAGTCTACAGCCTTCAATTATCATCCGATTCACAAATGTATTTTTTTAATCGTATACAAATAAATGTCTAAGAGATCTGCAAAGTTCAATTTTTTAATTTAGCTTAGTTTATATTTAGTCATTTAAAGCCAAGTATGACCAAATAGGAAATTCTGAAATTTTTTCTCTTCATAAGCGACTACTAAATATCATAAGATATCTTAAATCCAAGCAGGTGAACACGCAGAATACAAATAATTTGAATAATAATCAGCTTAGTTGATATACACAAGTTAGGTAAACAATTTAACAACGGAGTAGATTAAAGAACGAACACATTTTTTTTAGAAAAATTGCTATAGTTTATTTCTAGGGTAACAGTGAATTGTGAAGATGCATAAAATTATTATTATTTTAAACAATTATTATAAAATAATGCATAGATTCGCAATTTTCTGAAAATCTGACTTTTTATTTTCGGTTTAATTGCTTGATAGGCTTTGTGAAGTTGTACACTCACATAAATATTTGTCAAAATGCAAGAATCATTATTATTACAAACAAATTGAATAAATAAAGGAAAAATGATGGCATCATTGCGCAGAATATTTTTTTCACGCAAGTATGTCTGAGAATGCCTTACCGAATAAGCTTCACTACTCAATATTGATGAGTACTCACAAGTGTCATATTTACAACAACAAAATTTGGTAAAAAAGAGCATAATTTTGGGATTTTCACGCAAAATATTTGGATTTTTTACGCAAGTCTGCCTTAAAATGTATTACCATAGAGGCATCTTTTTGATATTTCTGAGCAGAAATTATTTTTGCTTTATAACAATAGTAAATGTTAAACTGTGCTAATGTTTTGCAAATTATATCTCTCATGAAATATCTTGGTTGTTAGAGTGAACAAAAATTCCATAAGAAGAGGACGGTAAATCATGATGTTTATCATGTATTTATAACAATTGTTTATAATAACTAGGTTAATTATTACTAGGATTATTTCTGTTTTATGAAAGCAGTTACAATAATTCTCGCCAATAAAGCATTCATTTCGGCACTTTTACTTAAGATAAAAATTAACAAATCTGTCATGGCCAATTTTATCTCATTACTTGATGATATAATATTGCACACAGAAAAAATTTTGAAAAACCCAAGCCACAATTCTCTTCAAAATGTAGTGCTAAGTAAAACTGAAAAAAATTTGGTTAAAAAATGTGATTTGTGGCCGATTATGAAAAGTAAATTTTAGATACGACCCAGTATCATCGCCAACTCAAACCCAAAATTAATAGCCACATATAATTTGTTTAGAAAATTGAGAAAAAATATCGAATAAAAAATGTTCAGTAGGAAACATCATTGGCAACAGAATGCAAGGTTTACACAATTTGTTTATAAAATTAAAAGAAAATATCGAAAATCAAATTTTCATTAGTTAACATCACTGGCAATATAATTTGAGTGAAATAAAGAGAAAAAACAATTTATTGTTTCTTATAAATGTCGATACTGTGTATTTAATTATATAATTTACTTATAAAATTAACAAATAATATTGGATGACAAATTTACATGATAAGCTATCACCTTGTCGGTAAAAGCGAGTAATTTTGATGCTTAAATATACGAAGCAAACAATCAATTCACTATATTATGTATTTATTAATACAATTCGTTTATAATAATTAGGTTTACAGGTGAATAAGTTTCTTGCCTTCCATACATCTACACGAATAAAATTTAGGCTATGTGGGCCATAGAAAAGATTTTGTAAGAAAGTTAAAAAATCTACATTTTTTTGCTATTTGCATTAACATAAAAGTTAAAACAAACAAAATTCAAAAATCAACTCTGACGGCTCTCTTTAAAATTTAATGCTAAATATTTCTTTGAACAAATTTTAATCGGTCAAGAATTGCTGTCTAAAAGTACTTTTAAACCTCATTTTTTAATTTCACGCTATTGTGTAGCGCGGCACTGTTGACCTACAATAACTATAATACACTTCGAGATACGCATCATCGTATCATCTTACTAAAGAATGGATCATACTTCTATTGTATTCTTATAATCCATATTGTATCTCAGCATGCTCCATTGTTGCTAATTGAATTACTTTGAAGATTCGCGCTTGATTAAGATTGGGAGATTTTGTTCATGGATGGTAATAAAAGTTAGGAGTTCGTACATGAGTTTCGGAACTTTGTCTTGCAAATGTGAACAAGAGTACTCGTAGACAGCCGGGTAGGTGGGACGTACAACGTAGAACCCGGAAGGAGGTAGCTGGTTCGCTCGAGCGCATCGACTGTAGTTCACAAACTAATCGGCAATTCTATCTTCCGTCGAGTGTTATATGCATGGGGGTGGTTCAGACGGCGGATGGTTGGCCCCGGGGCGAGATGCATGCATATTTGGCCGCCGCGGGCGACCTTGTACCACCGAAGCCAACGTTGTACCGGTAACAGTTCGGTAACGGCTCCGATATGCAAATATATTCATTACGTCGCCACGCCTCGTCCTGTGAGACACCAAAAACCATGATATGAGGACAATCATGTACATACAAGCAGACCAAACTTCAGTCCACATATCTCCGTTTTGAATGTTATTGTTATTGCTTTACATGCACCGCTTTATATATCGTTGATCAAATCTGAATAACTAATTTCTCAAAGTTGGTCATGTAGTACATCATGTTATGCTTGATTTGTGGGTCATTTTCACATAACTAAAGTGTTTCACATTGGAATAATTTGGATTTTTTACGAAGGATTTATGACTGATTTGCTACAAAGGATATTAGAGTACTATTTTAGATATAGGAGAGCAGTGCATAATGTGACTCACCAAAATCTCTAATTTTAGAGATACAAAGGAAAAGGAGTTAGGAGCAACTGCAATAATTGCAGGGGTATCAACTTGCTAGGTATCGTAAACAAAATATACCAAAAAATACTTATTGATAGAGTAATTGATATAACGGAAGATAAGATCTGGGAAGTCCGATGTGGATTTATACCAGAAAGATCATGTGCGGATTAGATATTAAGCTCGAGACAAATCATAGAAAAAAGTTTGAGGGGAAAGACAAATTTTTCTGTGCATTTGTTAATCTAGAAAAAGCGTATCATAAGGTAGACAGAAGTAAGCTTTGAGAAGTCCTGATAGAGTACGGAGAAAAGGGATGGCTACTGAAAGCAATACAATCATTACATGCAGGAAGTAAAGTGAATGTGGGAGTAAATGAGCAACTCAGTGACTGCTTCGATATGAGGCAAGATGTTGGTCAAGGATGCGTTATATCCTCGTGGCTGTTAATTATATTCATGGATAAGTGTCTGAGGATGGTCCTCCGCGGCGAAGAAGATGTGTATCTCGGGACACTGAAATGCGTGGCTTAGCATTTGCGGATGCTAAGGTTGTTATGTTAGAGTCAATTGAAAGCTTGCAAAGAAGGTTGAGCCGTCTGAATACTAACATGAACATGGGCCTTAAAATTAACGTGAATAAAAAAAAATTATCATGTTTGAAGGGAAAGGTGAGAAAACAGTATGCAACATTGCCCATACACGATGAGAGGATAGAACAAGTTGATAAGTACGTGTATCTTGGTAGTCTATTTCCTAATGACGGAAAGATTGATGAAGAGATAGATAGGATTATAAACGAGGATTAGAAGGTTATCAGCAGAATAGGATCCATTGCCAGAAGTAAAAAATAGATTAATTAAAGCTGAAAGAAAACCCACTGTGCTGTTATACGGCAGTGGAACCTGCACATATCAATAATAGGATAAGAGTAAAATTAACGCAGTTGACATGCAATACCTGCGCAATTTTTGTAGTAAAACGCTAATGGACAGAGTCAGTAGTGAGAGAATCCTCAAAGAATGTGGTGTAGAGGAGACACTGTTTGAACAGAATGAAAGAAAGAGGGACCCCAATATCCGCCCTTTTTTTACGCCCAACGTAGTTTTTGAAGGAAAGTGCATAAATTACGCAAAAAAGCTCACAATAATCGTCAATCCATGCTGTAACCGGGTTTGTCATTAGTTTAATTTTTCAACCCCTTTTAACACTGAAAAATTGAAAAAATTTCCCTAATTGGGAGTGAAAAGTACTTAATGCATAGGAACGTGATTAAAATAGCTTTTAACTATGTTTTTTATGTAGTTAAGATCGCGTTGGTGTATTAACGTATAGTCCCTACCTCCATTCTTCTCACATAGGACCATTTCAAGACCTAAAAGCCCTAAAACTACCCCTATCAGGGGGTGGAATGTACACCCGTACTTTAAAAGTAAGTAGAATATTTTTCAATAGTTTTTCATCAAAGTTGAGAGAAAGATAAATTCACCTAACTCCACTTTTTGTCGAAATTGAGTTTCTTATGGAAAACACTTCTCTGGGCTTATATACAAGTATTTTATTTGAAAAATAAGTTTAAACCATTTTTTACTCATAATTTAAGTAATTAAAAGTTGTAAAATATTTAAAAAATTTTGAGAATTTAAATTTAGAACATTAACTATGGAAAGCGCATTCAATTGTTTCTCAAAATCAAATCTAATATAGCCTTTCAAAAATATACCTCTGATAGTGAAAACTTAGAGTAAAGTTGAAATATTACGTATATCTATAAAAATGTTCCGTTTTTCTGTAAACGAATTATTGCTTATTTATGAAATATATCATACTATCATAGAATGCTAAACCATCCTAACTCCATCGAAACTTCTATTAAATTATAAAATGAATATGTAGAGCCTTCTATTTTTTGACATATTAATGCTTAAACTGACCCTTCAAAGTACGAAATAATGATTATCTTGATAGGTTTCAAATTGATCCCTTAAACAGGTTTTTTCTCTCCTGTAAAATAAGGTCAATTGAGGAAGGCGATTTCAGATTTCCGTAGCTCAATAAAATTATACTCATCATTTACATATTTGAATCGGCTTATGAGAGAAATTGATGCTAAGCAAGGATCCGAAAAAAAAATATTTATGATTCAAAAAATTCAGTTTGCCAAAGATTGAAGGTAAAAGGATACTACTGTTTTTTCTATTTACAAATACATTTTCTTATTTTTCAGTGTTTTCGGGCAAGCAAAATATGATATATTTAAACTTTTTTCTTGGAGATTTTTGAAATATGTCCATTGACTGAAATTCTTGATATTCTTTAAAATTAGATAGTAAAACTAGTTAAAATTGAAAGCATGTACTTGAGACATGCTATTTTTCAAGATGTGGTACCATGAAAGTAAACAGTCTCAATCATAAACGTGTTTAGCCTAGAGTTTCAACTAGACATCATTAGTTTGCATCACAAAAAGTGTTAAAAAATATGGGTTATATATTTTAAAACTACAGTCTGCAATAAATATTAAAGACTTTAAACATAAATTGGATGAAAATAAACCTTATACGTTAAGGATTCTTAAAAATTGTTATAACTATCTAGGTTTTACGAAAAATTAACAAAGAAGTTAATAGGGAGTGCAAGATCGTGGTTCTACTTTGGAATACTTTTAGGTTACACAATCATGTGATATTTCAGTTTGACGCGATTTTAAAATTGTCATACGTAAGATTAAAAATAAAGAAATTTCGCGATCTTTTCATTGTTCACCTTTGAGGAAAATGCAAATTAAAACCGAGTTCTTAACAATATTTTGATATTTTAGAATCCCACTTCAAATTATTATTATTTACATTTCTCACTTACTCAGCTTGCAGTCTTTATTCATCAATTTGAAGCTGATACATACCTGGAACAAAAAAAAAATGTTTCCATTACTTTAAGTCCTTTTAATTTCTAAAAAATGTTAACATTTTTTAAAGCATAGGCTGCAGCTTTTTTGATCAACTTTCTGTGTAGTTCAAAGGCAGAATGCATACATTTTCTCATCTCAGTGACAAATTCGTAACTTCAAAGTACGAGAATAAGAGATAAGAATATTTCGATTTTCTAAAATGTTTCCCAATCTACGTAGGATTACTTTTACAAAACTTGCATGGATTTTTCCCAAACATTTCTTAGGGTTTTCAAAAGTTCGATTGCATCCGATAATTTACCACTTTGTGACCATCAGAAGCTGAGAATTTCCTAAGAAGTCAACTGCTATTTACAAAATGCGACAAAAAGACTTAGAAATGGTGGATGCATTCAATTTCATGAGTTCATTAACTCACATCCACAGGCCAAGAAATATTTCTTTGTATCAGAAAAACGAAGCCCAATTAAATTATTTCTTTAAATCAATGTACAAGTTTATTGCTTTTAAATAAACAATTTTGAATTAAATTAGGTAACAATTATTCAACAATTTTTTTAATTGAAAAAATTTTCAACATTAAAGAAGCCAACTGCCCTCGAACATTAAAAAATAGGACTTCGTGAAAGTCGATGCCAACTGCCTACTAATCGATTTCAACTTTGAAGATAGATTTTTGGATACTCAGGGCGCAGGTGGAATTTTTTTTTAGTAGATATGGCCAAGCTAGATTTTCTTATTAATCTTTCTATTGTTTTGTTAGTCAGTTTGTATGTTTATGTTTGAAATATGATGAACGGAACTTTCTGACGCTTACCACTTGAGATGACTACTAGAGAGATTGGTCAAGTCGGGTCGCAGCGCTATTGTCAAAAAAGCATGTTGTATGAATAACTATAATAATGCGTTGAACGCATTCTTGTTACTCAATGTCGACTTCCTATTCCGAATGTAATAGTCCAGTTACACTAAAACAGGAAAAAACACTGAAAAAAGCTTCCTAATAGTAACAGAAGGATTCCTAATCATTTATTCCGACTTTCCAAAAGTCGTTGATAGCATTTTTACTATTGAAGGCTTACTTTCTAGTTTTACTCAAAGAACCCAAAACAAAAGAAAAGTTGAATTTTCACCACAAAAAAAAGAATTATTCCTGATGTCGATTTCCTGATGGTCCATTAACGACACCCAACAATCGATGTCAACCTCTCAATAGTAACTTAGTGTCATAATCTCTTTATATTAGAAAAAATCATACTAGCTAAATTCTGAGTTTTATTGCTAATTAGGAAAATCCGTATGAAATTTGTTGCAGTTAACACTTGTCTAAATGTTAATAAGTAACGTAAAAAGAGATTACGAGAAGAAATTTAAAACCTACATCTCCAAGTACCCACTTCATTATATAAAGGTCAGAACTTTGAAAACTCGTTTAATGTTTCCCACTAATTTTAAATTATTGGATTCTGCACCCCCGTCATCAGACTATTAAAAAGCGAAAGGGACGTCGACGCATCATTTCACAGTGAGGGAAAGGTGGAAGGTATGACAAGGGAAGGGGTTTTACATATAAAGGGGCCTTTCGGACTTTAAAAGTTCGGTAATTGCCGGGGACACGTCTGCCCGGTAAAATCGAGCCGACCGCAGCCTTTGTGGTCTGCTTCTCCCCTTCTAGACCTTTTCGGCCTTCATTTTCGGTCCTTGCTCGCTTGTAAAAGTCAGCATATTTCAACGTGAGCCAACGTGCTTTGCCGCACGATTCTACCTTGTCTACGAATGAATTCTCCACTTTACACCCCCATACTCTTCTAACTTGAAAAGGCATGTCACTCTTTAGACTAAACAATTTTCTGCATGGATTTCGATGGCGTTAACAGCATAGATCACCAAGCGAATTGGAATTAATATGATCCTACGGTCTCAGGGAGGTTGATGTAGTCGAGTGAGGAGAGTTTGGGCAGGCAACTTTTCGGGGGATGAGAACGGCAAATGGGACGTTGGCCACGGTGCAATCTAGCGAAATTAAAACTCTAATTTGACCGGACAATATCCAATTACAAGGCGCGCTTGAATATTAATTCCTGGCTTTTATTTCCGTTTGTTATATTCATACTATACCTCTCACACTCCTTGATGGTGAAACTCCATGTTCTATTTATACCTACGTTCGGCTACGCCATCGTTATTTTTCGATCAGTCTCAATTGGTTTTATTACTCCAACTCTTCTTTTTTAAAAGCATTCCTTCT
Organism: Andricus quercustozae; assembly: GCA_932072015.1. Classification (NCBI taxonomy): domain Eukaryota; kingdom Metazoa; phylum Arthropoda; class Insecta; order Hymenoptera; family Cynipidae; genus Andricus; species Andricus quercustozae. The sequence continues at coordinate 1,392 of CAKNWU010088855.1, read as the reverse complement.
CCAGGGTCAGATCACATTCATTAATATTATTGCAGTATCGTTTTCGTTGATATTTGCAAACAAAATTTGGCGGAATTTGTTTCGACCCGAAGGATGCTTATTGCAATCACGTTGAGATCACTTTGCACAATTTCGAACATACCAATTTGAAATTCCCCCAATTGTCAAGACCCCACTCTAAAAATGATTGAAGTTTTAACTGTCTGAAAAGAGTTCTACCTCTACCCTAAGGTTTTGTCCAATGAGATGAGTGCTAGAGTATGTGCAGGCACTTCATTGGTCAAAACTGTTCGAATATTCTACTAATATACCTCCATGGGACAGCGCCCTAATCACCAAGAAATATTCTTATTTTCATTCAAAAACTGTTGAATTAAACCAAAGAATTTGAATTTTCAACAGATTTATTAAGCCCTCAGTAAAAACAGGATAATTTTCATATCAAAAAAAGGAATTCTCAACGAAAGAGTTGAATTTTCTATCAAAAAAGATTTTACAGTCAATAAAGAAAAAAAATCTCATTCAAAATGTTGAATGTTCAAGCCAAAAATATGAATTTTCTGCAGAACCATTGATTTTTTAACCAAACAAATAAATTTCTAACTCAGATGATGCATCTTCAACCAAGAAAATGAATTCTAATCGAAATAGTTGAACTTTCAACCCAAAAGATGAATTTTATACATAAAAAAAGACAAATTTTCAACAAAATATGTCAATTGTTAAATTTTCAGTTACGAAAATAAATTTTCAGTTAGGGAAATAAATTTTCAACCAAAAATAGAATAGTTAAATTTTCAGTTAAAAAAAAAAAATTTTCATAAAAAAATAGAATATTTAATTTTTCAGTTGCAAAAATAAATTTTCAACCAAAAGTAGAATAGTTTCATTTTCAGTTCGAAAAATAAATTTTCAACAAAAAAAAAAACTAGTTTTCAACAAAATAGTTATATCGTTAACTGAAGGAATGAACTTTTAACAAAAAATAGAGTAGTTAAATGTTAAGCAAAATATACATTTTCAACCAAATAAAAGAATTTTTGGATTAAACAGTTCAATTTTCAACCGAAAACATGAATTTTCAACCCAATAGATTAATTTTCTATTAAGAACGATCAAAATAAATAAATGAATTTTTAACCCAAAAGACGAAGTTTAAATTATTAGATAACTTTTCTACCAAAATCAACGAATTTTCCACAAAATAGTTGAATATATTCTCCTGAAAAAAAATTTTTAACCTAGAATTGTTTCAGTTTCTGTAAAAAACTACTAAATAAATTTGCAACCAGCCAAAATAAATTTTCAAAAAAATAGTTAAATTTTCTTAAACACAGATGAATTTTTAACCAAGAAGGTTAACTATTTATCAAAGAAGACCAATTTTCGACA
>CAKNWU010088827.1:0-11528 GCA_932072015.1 Andricus quercustozae | reverse complement strand
AAAAAGTTTCGTTCCATGTAATTGGTTTCATTGCTTGGTCCTCGGCATGCGTAATTTTTTTGTTTAAATCGATAACTTTTGGAGTTTTCACTTCCAAACGATAAAATTTAATTTCCAAATATTTCCAAACGATTCACCGGGGAATTTTAGGACAACATTAAATGTGCAGCACAAGTGTTAAGTTAACCCTACATTTGGTCATCACGTCCAAATGATAAAACTTGTTTTTATGGCATCATTTTTTTAGATTGCAGTGCTATCTTCACGGAGGTGATCCTGTGACCTAAAATTTCACTGCCTGTCTGATTTGAAATGGATTTGGAACTGACAATTTATTATTTTTTCCTTAAAATATTAAGGTTTCAATCTTAAATAAAGTAGCGATAATAGCAAAGTATAATAGAATTTAAATTTTGCGCATTCGATTTTTGCGTCACCTAACTGCGGTGGTTATAATCACCCAACTGGGCCCTGTCTTTGCGATTTTGAGGTAACTCGCCTCACATGTTTCGCTGATGCAATTATAATTGCATTTTAAATGTTATATTTTTTCTTTATAATCTACTATATAATAATAAATAACTTACTCTCCTTATTCTGCCCGGCTCCCTCTCCTGCATATATAGTCCTTATTTCGCCATCATTAGCTGGCGAAATAGCCACTCCGTATATATTATTTAGAATTCGAACGATAAGCAAGCTAAGATGTAATTTTTAAATCGTAAAAATTAAAATTCGAAAATAACCATGCTCCTAATTTTGTACCTACAACGTATTACGGGGTAAAACCGAGGAGGGATATTAGGAGTTGGATTGTCGAGTTGGGGTTTAGACACAAATAAACCAGTCCATAATTATTTAAGAGGTTTATTGTAAACTTACATCCCTGCTATCATATCCACGGCGGGGGCTGATGATGAAAAACTGGGTTCCCCCGAGAACAAGTTTTTAAAAAAGAGTATAATAGTATAATAGATAGTATATAATAGTATAATAGATTTGCAGCCAATCACCTCAACAGAAATACTGTGGGAGAGCATCAAGTGGGATACCACAATGAAAGAGGAATTGGTGCGTCTATATTATGAAAGTACGAAGTATGAAACCAAAAGCGAAAAGAGATACAACTTCGGGACAAGTTTTCTGCGAAGTATCCTTACATACAGGAAGTTTCAGTGAGAAGACTTTTCCGTTAGATGAAGGACTTCAGAAGTAATCTTCTTATCTCAGAAGACCGAGCTGAGTTGAGTTGATTTGGCGTTAAAAAACGCCGACAATGAACATTAGATAGAGGAAGCCGCATCACACGCTCAAGCAGCGGCAATTGATGTTCTTGCTCAACATGATGATCGAGTCCCACCACATCCTCCAGAGGCAGATGGCCTAATTCAACCAGAGGCAGAAGCAGAGGTTCACCAACCAAGAAGGCAATTAAAATGGACGTACCATAACGGAGATGTTGTGCGGATTTATTTTTTGGCAGAGAAAAGTGGGCAAAGTGTGAGGAGAGAGAGGAGAGATAAGCACAAGAACAAATAAGCAGAACCTCGCAGACCAAAAACGCTCAATGTCTGTAAACAGATTGCTTTCAGCTGCTGAAATAGCTGCCATCAAAATGGATGTAGATCAGCAGCTTCCTATTGATCAACTCCCTTTGGAAAATGTGGACAACAAAGACCTGATTGAAGCTGAAGGCATATATGCTAGGGACAATAAACATCAAGTACCGGATCCACTAGAGCCACATCCGGACATTAATAACGTTGATGTAAACAGGGAAATCCCAGAAATACTACAGCACCTTGAAAGGAATTTTGGTCGTGCTTTACTAGAGTTCAGAAATGTAGAACCAACACAAATGCATTCTCTAACCAAGATGAACATCAGAAATTATCTGCGTGCACTAATAGAACAACTAAATAGCAAGAAAGTTCCAGGTCCGACATGGTGCAGAACTTCTGGTACAAGTACCTAATCAGTATGCATCCTGCGTTGGCAAGGTGTTTCCAGAAGGTCAGCCAACACCCAGATCTGATGCGAAGGCTTTATGCTCAAAGGAACTAGGCATATGTTGCCTGAAAACCAGACGCTCAAAATCCATCTGAATTTCGACCGACAGCCTGTCTTCCCCCAATTTATAAATTCCTTACAGCTATCATTGCAGATAAGATATATTCTCACTGCGTCGAGAATGACATCCTTACAGAAGAACAAAAAGGATGTTGTAAAAACTCGCGAGGCGAGTTTTCTTGGACAACCAAGGATAACTAGATCAATACGCATTACAGCGGGTATCTTTCAAGGAGACTCCTTCAGTGCCCTATGGTTCTGTTTAGTGTTGAATTCATTGAGCAAAACACTAAATAGCATGTCTCATGGGTTTAGAATACATGATAATGAGAATGGTCATTAACTGAGCCATCTTCTTTACACGGATGACCTGAAGCTATGCGCTAGTTCAGACAACAAACTGCAACAAGTGATCGATGCCACAAAGCAGCTGTCCAATGATATCCACATGGAGTTCGGACTAGAGAAATGTAGAACCATTTAACCAGAGGAGAATTCGAGACCGCAGAGCAAGAAAAAGGAGTTTGATATAAATACCTGGGTACAGTCGAATTTAAGGGTATTCAGCATACATTAGTTAAGAAAAGTCTAACGACTCAGATTGATTCTGAAGAGTTTTCTTAACTCGGAAAGAAATATCAGGGCAAGTGACCCCTTTGCCATCCCTGTCCTCACGTACTCCTTTAGGCTCATCAAATGGTCGAATACCGAATTTGAAAGGTTAAACAGAACCATCCGCGTAGAAATCACGAAGCACCGAATGCACCACAGAAATTCGGCTATTGAAAGGTTAGTTCTACCACGAAATAGAGGGGGCAGGGGTGTTGTAGATGTCAAGAAACGGTGTAAGTTACAAGTTATACAGTTGCGAGACTATTTTAACAGCAAGCGAGATTTGCGCTTTACGACACCGTCTGTGACGCGGATCTCGATTACAAGCTCTTGAATTTGTCCTGAGAGAAGGCCTTGAATATCAGGGCAGAAACCATAGCGGAATTAGAAACGCAATTTTGACAAAAAGCCATCCACGGAGAGCACCCAAAACGTTAGATGAACAGGAAGTGGATTGTGAGGCATCAAATATTTGGCAGAAAAAGGACGTCTTGTTTCCAGAAACGGAAGGATTCGTCATTGCGATTCAGGACAGGGTTGACAGCCATAAATAATCGAAAACACGTGTTACATGAAGACGTGGTTGACTGGTGCGGAGTATGTGGAGATACCAACCAATCTATCGCGCACATTATTGGTGGTTGTCGCGTAATGGCTCAGAGAGAATATACGCACAGAAATAATGATGTATCGGGCATTATACATCAATAACTTGCCTGAAACCTAGGACTCTTAACAGAGTGGATGCCTTTCTACAGATAGATTCCAGTGTCAGTTTTAGAAAATGGAGATTACATCTTATATTCGGATGTTGCTATCCACGCGGATTATCATATTCAAGCCAATCGTTCATTTAACCGAAATTTGCAGGCAGCCTATACAAACAAGATCCATAAGTATAGCGAGCTAAGGCTTGAAGTAAAGACAAGGTGAAGGAATGTGAAACATACATCTATTCATCCTATTGTGATTTCGGCTACAGGCAATATGCACGCAAGATATACTAAACATCTTGAACATTTAGGAGTCAATAGGGTACTGGCAGCAGCTCAGAAGGTGGTTTTATTGAACACCTGTCGCATTGTAAGAAACTTCCTAGGCCATCAGGAAGCAAGCGACTAAAAATCTATTTAGTGGCAGATGGTAGCTCCTGAGAAAGCATCCGGCGACTGTTGTCACCTTAAACGCTCGCGGTCGCTGTATGAGGTTCACAGCGGTAAAAGACGAACTCGAGATTTGACCATGCTTCTAATTTTGTACCTACAACATCATCGCAAAAGATTTCAAACATCATATTAAATTAAATTATAACATCTTCATCTCATCAGGTACTTGACTTATGTTAGTCCGTGCTGATCATGAAAACCCGGGTTCAACCAAAAACAAGTTAATAAAAATAACTATGATGCATAGTAAAGATGAAGAGTAACCATTTTTCTAGTGCAGTATTAAGTCACTATTCAAGTTTTACGCTTAAAATCGTGATATGCTGTTCGGTAATCGATATTTTACCCTCAAATATGTAAATTAAACCATAGATATTAAGTGTTTTAAAATCTTTTTTTAGAGTTTTGTAGGCCTTGTTTTGTAGGTCTGGTTTTGTTGAATACCCTTGAATTGTCGGTTGGATGTCCATTCGTCATTTACCATCCCTAGCTTCTACAATATTTAAAGACATGAGAATGACAACTAGGTAGGGAACATTTGAAGTCCGTATTTTAAATGTAACAAAGTGCCAACCTCATATCCTTATCCAGTTGTCATTCTCATATCATTATTTTAGCTAGAGGGTTGATATTTGGCGTGTATGTTAACTAGCCGTAATGTATTTGAGGAAAAATATTTTCATCCGCTGATATATTTTTTTTTATCAGCTAGAAGGTTTTATTTTAGTCCGATTTGCCTCGGGGACGACTCAAACTAAAGCTCTTGGCTTGTGGAGTTCCGAAAAATAATAAAGTTTGCTATATTATATTCTTTTTTCATATCAGTAGTTAAAAATAAAAATGAGGAAATTTGGTTTTCTTGGTTTTAGATTAACTTTCGAATCATGCAGCCTACAAAAAAACCTTCCTTGAGGGCGCTTGACGACCACTTTTGCTTGTTTTTCAATTAAAACTATCTTTTATTCTACATCCTAGTTGTTAGAGATTGCAGAAATATTTTTAATGGTCTTCATAATGCTTAAATTCGTAAACTATCTCGGTTGACAACGGTGATGATTTTATTAAAACGCGACTGCTGTATAGCTATTGTTTTATTACGCAACTAGATAATAAAGCGGTTGGGATGTATGAGCTAGGATGTACCAGTGAAAGGAGGAAAAGGTTATTTCCCCGGGTTTGGCGAAGAGATTCGCTGGGGAGAGCTATTTTTAGACACCAGTAATCCAAGAATCGCCGTCGCTCGCTTCGTGTTCACCTAATTAAAGAAAGAAATTATAAATGCTGGCTTCCGTCGGCTAACTGCAACCTTACGCTGTGTTCGCCCAAAATCTCTACGATGGAATAAGGACCGTCTTAAGGTGATCTACTTTACTTCGATATCTCTAGCTTCGCCTTTTTATTGTAATAGCCCCTTGAGCGTATTTGAGCTTGAATCGAGTTTGCTGACTGAACGCCCACAGGTATCAGAAATAAGCCAGCCGCTATTAATAATTCTGTATGCACTGAGAGGTCTAGAGGGTGACTTTAGATTAAAATGTCGCGAAAAGCCTCCTGATTATGAATGTCCAGGGTACTTTTTCAAAAAGTTTATCGTTAATTGTTTAAACAAGTTTTTTTAAACAAATACAATATTTATGAAAAAAATTCTGCAAAGCATATTTTGCAAAGTTTGAACCAAGGCATGACTTTTTCGTTCAAACTGTTTATTGTACAATTAACCCTTTGTAATTTATAGCGGAAAATTTCTTTTTCTTGCCTGGAGTACGTGCCTTGAAAATCAATTTGCTTTTTTTTTGCTGTGGTATCTATCTGCAAATATGTAAATTTTACTGCAAATTCAATGGTTTATAACATTATAAATTGAATAAAATTGTATAAAAAAAAGTGTGAATGGAAAAAAGTCTTGTCTTGGTTCAAACTTTCCACCACATATTTTACAGCCTTTTTTTATAAGTACTGTATTTGTTTTTAAAAAAACTTGTTTAAACGATGACGAACAACTTTTCGTAAAAGTACCTTAGACATTCATAATCTGAAGCTTTTTCCTGACATTTTACCAAAGTTAGCAAAATTTTACTAAACAAATTAGCCAAAGTTACGCTCTCTCAGTGAATACAGAAGTATTAGTATTAGTTACACTAGAGCGTTATATGATATAAGGCATTGCGAATGGACTCAAACGATCCTAGTCCTCATACTATTAGATATAATGCTTCAGGAAATCGACGCTTACTAGGTGGCTCCTTTCAAGACAACCATTACTTCAAGAGCGATAACCGAACGTGGCAATAAGTTATTGAGCTAAAATCATAGAGACAGTAGACGCACGTTTATTGTGGATGGATACTGCAACGTAATATTTTGTTAGACTACCCTACATCCCGAAGACGTATCGGTTTCAATCAGGCCTGAGAGGAGAAGGTTCTACAATTTCAAGAGCCACATTATGGAATGCATCTGCAGGCGTTTCAGTAATAATCATCGGTTATCGCGTTTCAATGCGCACCAATTTTTAGTTTGGACAACTGCTGCACATTCGAATGAAATCCTGGATGTCCCTCTTCATCTCAAGCCAGAAGAATGGGTTTCGTATGCGGCGATATGCATTTATCACGCCCTTGTGTCCTCTGATTACGCCACTGCAATACTCTATAATGCAATCCCTATTCGAATTTCAGGGGGTGTTATTTGAAATTCTCCGGAAAAGAACATTGACATGATGTCACTTCAAATGAATATCTGCTGAATTGTGTTTCGCAGGCTATTCGCCGGCAGTTTGTCCAATACGTCGTCTGTCCTTAAAGTTCGTACTCCAGGTCAAGAAGTGTACGGCCAATAGTCATTGATAGATTGCAACCCGTGGTTATAAATTGGACCAAATTATCTTTGGTCATTGTAAGCGTGTCTCTGGCAGTTTAAATTAAGGCCAGCGGGAGTGGGTTGGACACGTGTATATCAGAGATTCGGACGTTATCCGGCAGGAGTATGGGGTCTTATGGCGGAATTATTTCGTACAGACCTAGGAATTTAGGTATCTTACTTGAACTTTAATTCCCTGTCGGAGGGGTGTAGGTCTGCACTGGTTGGATGAGGGGTGATTTTCCCGGAGCTGACTGGGCCGTTGGCCCAGTGACCGTAGCGTCTAGGTCATCAGTGACCTGGATGACAGTCTCGTGATTTTCACAAATGTGGGTAGCAACTCTTTCAACGTATCGGTTACAATTGCGTTCGACTATCATAGAAACAAAACGAGAAAAAAATAATCGTTTCGCGAGAAGGCGAGCTTCTTCAATCTCTGACTCTAGAGTTTTTGGACCACGTACAGCCACTCGAAACTCCAATTTCGGTCCTAAACCTTTCGAGAAGCTTGCTGCCTAATCATTGGCTCTCGATTTTTTGTATCTCTTGAAAGTTATTTTGAAGATGATATGGTGTATGTAATATTAATATTTTTTTAATTAGGTGAATTATTATTTTAAATAATTTAAGCTTTATTTTAACAGAGGGGACACCACGATGGTAGTGTCTGTCACATCTGGCGTACATGTGGGAGCATGGCTGAATTTCAAAATAGGGGCTTTATCTGCTTCACCACTGCCTCCTCCGTACAACATTATTTGGCCATCTTATCCCATGCTGGGCCGAACAGTTCTAAGGACAATTCTTGGGTTTTCCTGCGTTATTGCCACGAGAGCCATTTGCAAAACCTTTAGTTATGCCACAATGTGTGCCATACTTAGAGTCAACTCAAAAGAGCTCAAAAACAGCGAAAATTCATTGGAGAATAAAAACAAAGTCCTCGTCGATCTAGTTTATAAATATATAACTTGTTTCATGATAGGATTCAATACTGTATACCTTTTGCCAAATGTTTTTACCATGATAGGTATTGAAAGACCGACTTTTTACACCGAAATATAATGCCCTTTCAATCTCCCATTACATTGAAGAATTATTATACAATTACTATGTACTTTTAAACATTAAATTACCTAATTAATATTTAATACTGAAATTATGCAATTTTTAACAAGTTCGATTTAGAGTTTTCTATTTTTCCAATTTAAAATTATACCATTTTAAGCACTTCAAATTGTAAAGCTGGAGAGCTTCAGAGAACTTAATCATTGTGATTTATGACTTTCCATTCAAAGTGATTCCAAGTACAGTACTTGGCATTCGAAATTTATCATTTGAAACGTTGGAGAGTTTCATTTATTAAAGGATCCTTTTCCGCTAATAAATATTGGTAATAATTGTTATTACAAAAACAAAAAATAGACCAGATGATCGATATAAATTAAACATTTTGGATAATTAACCTGACTGGTCGACACCCATTAGCCTCAAAATAATTAGTTACATTTAATGTTGAGATTTTGTGTGATTAACTTCATCGCCTTGAGACTTTGGTACAATCGTGTGCCATAAAAATTACAGAACTTAAAGGTCACACTGTTCTTCAAAGCTGTTACTGTAAGGATATGTAACAGTTCTGGAATTCTGTAACGTAACTAATATAGAACAGAGTGATAGAACTGTTATGCCACTAGAATGTCACACGTGTTCCAGAAACGGAAGGTAAAGGTCACACTGTTCTGTAACGCTGTTACTGTAAGGATATGTAATACTTCTGGAATCATGTAATATAACTAATATAGAACAGAGTGATAGAACTGTTATGTCACTAGAATGTCACACGTGTTCCAAGAATGGAACATAAAGGTCACACTGTTCTGCAAAGCGGTTACTGCAAGGACGCGTAACAGCTCTGAAATCCGTAATGTAACTGGAATATCACAGAGTGATATAACTGTTACGTCACTAAAATATCACACGTGTCACAGGAATGGAACATAACGGGCACACTGTTCTGTAACGATCTTAGACCAGAGTTGTGCCGACGGTCGGGCCAAACGAGAAGAAAATATTTTATTTTAGAACTTTTTTTTTAAGGGTATATCCGAGTAAGCATGAAAAAAATGCCCCTTAAGGCCATGTGACGAGTGGGTCACGTGACCGGCTTCCCAACTTATTGACACTTTTTTTATTTGTCAACTTATTTTCACACGAACAGCCACATCGAGTTGAAAATTTGGGATAATAAATAAGAAGTACTAAGATACGTGGCTGTGGTCCTAAAATTTTATAATTATGAAAAAAGCAAAAAAAAAAATTATTTAAAAAAAAACTTCATAATTATAAAATTTTATGACCAGAGCCGCGTTTCTTAGTGCTTCTTGTTTATTATCCCAAATTTTCAACTCGATGTGGCTATTCGTGTGAAAATAAGTTTACAAATAAAAAAAGTGTCAATAAGGTAGGAAGCCGGTCACGTGACCCACTCGTCACACGGCCTTAAGGGAATCAAATGTTGAGTCAGGCATTTGAAAGCATACAATAAAACAAAATTTTTCCCTTAATTTGAAACGGTTAGCCGCCATATTGGATGAGATAGGGGGGAGGCGTCCATTTTTTTCTCTATTTCTATCGTTAGAAAAAATATGAAAAAATTCACAGGACTTCTGTCAATGATTCTCAACGTGCATGATTAACCGAAAATATTTTGTCGGGAAATTCAAAATCAAACACATTTCCAAATTTTTTTATGAATTTGTTTGTGTGATAAAACTCAAGTACTATCTCAATTTTTTTCACAGAATAGTAACTCAAAGAGCTATTATTGTGAATTTTTTCGGATTTTTAAAGGGAGATCTTAGCGTAAAAAATTAAAAACTGTAATTTTCACATATTCCAACTACTGAGGCCCATTGATACCTGAATATATTCATATAATATATTTATATAAGTGTATGTATACATTATTAGATACATTATGTAAACATTGTAAAAGAAAAGATACAATGATTATTCGTGGTACTTTATCATTTTCGAAATTTGTTGGTAGCTTCATTTATTTATCTGATTTAGTTTCATATTGATTGAGAATTTAATCGCCATCACTGTCCTCATTTATCACATTTACACATTTCGTTTTGGTGAAATTTTGAACAGTTTACTGTTCAAAATTTCTGCCGGTCTGATGATTCTCGACAAATATCGACCTAGGAAAGTTGTAACAAAAATCACACATTCAAACCACACAGTGTTAAGGTCTTATCTTTAACTTAAGCCAATAAAACTTTCAAAAATCTTCATGGGTTCTCAAGATACGACTAAAAATGTCCAAGCGTGTCTGCACCAAATTTCAGTCGCTTTAGCGAAGCAGATATGCTTGAACGTTTATGTCATATCTTGAGAATCCGTGAATATATTTGAAGTTTTATTGGCTTGAATTAAATATGAGATTTCACAGATTACGTCCTGTCAGTTTCAGTTTTTTCCATTAGTATAGTAAGTCACAACACGAGTTGAAGTTAAGAAACAAAATCTGAGAAATTCTCGGCGATCGCCGCTGTTGCGGCCGACGGCAATAATCGCCAACTGAAAATTGAAGTTTGAGACTTGAACATTTCACAAGACGTATCTCTGGAACCCGTGGAGATTTGTCAAGTTTTATTTGCTTAAATTAAATATAAGACCTTAAGACCTATGTCGTGTTCCAAGTTGAATTATAGGTACAAAATTCGAGAAATCCGAAAGAAGTACTGTGAATATTTTAGAGTTTTTCTAACGATAGAAACAGAGAAAAAAAATAAAAACGTAAACGGACGTTACCTCCTCTAACTCATCCAATATGGCGGCTAATTGTTTGAATATTTAGGAAAATTTTTTTTTTTTGAATGTATACTTGCAAATGGCTGACACAACATTTGATTCCCTTTGGGGGAATTTTTTGCATGCTTACACGACTACCCTTTGCGCCGAGATTTTGCCACGAACGTTCAAGCGGTTCCATAGCGATTGTATGTGTAGGGGACCGTGCGTGAAATTGGGTTATTAAAAATATAAACTAAGTGCAGCAATAATACACAAAACATTTTTTTGTCATATATCGTTGTAAGACTGTTACGGAATTGTTACAATAAATGCCAAAACGTTGTAAAAGCGTCATGCAATTGTTACGGCACTATCACAGAACAATGTTACTCTGTAAACCTGTTCGTAAATTGTTCTAAAAATATTTTTGAAACATATAACGCTGCTCCAAAATTATTACAGAGTAATCACAGAAAAAATTTTCCTCGTAACACTGTTACATATCTATTATGACACTATTACAGAACATGGTTATTCTGTAAACCTGTTCCTAAATTGATCTAAAAATATTTTTGTTACATATAACGCTCTTCCAGAATTTTTACAGATCTCAGTTTCCTGGATGTCCAAAATATGTTTCCAAGCCCATCCTTCCTATACGCAAATCACCACTGAAAATAAAATAAGCTTCAAGTGTCAAAAATGAAACGGTTAAAAAACGACGTATGATAGAAGTGGAGAAAGATTTAGATTTCGTCCTTCCATTAGGCTCCATCCAAAATTTCGAAATTCTATCCTTTGCCTTTCATACTCCTGGCACTTCGTCATGTGACGATAACGTCTTTAAAAGGATTTTAGGAAAAGACAGTTCAATTTCTTTTCCAATTTCTTGGTCTAGACACAATTTTTTTTAGGATATCAAAGTGTACAATTAAGCCAACAGATTGGGATAAAAGTTCAGGGCGATACAATTAAAAACATCTGCAGAAAATCAGTAATTTTGACACAGGATCTCACAGT
>CAKNWU010088817.1:0-10395 GCA_932072015.1 Andricus quercustozae | reverse complement strand
AGTGTTTAGAGCACCTGCTCGGAAATCAGTTGACCTGGTGTTCGAATTCCAGTGGAGTGAAAGGAGTAGATCTTTTTTCTGAATCTTGACTTAGTTCTTGACTTATTCTTTTTAGCTAAATTTCATTAAAATGATTGAGAAGAATCAATTGTTTGTTCAAATATGTAAATAGATTATTTAAAAACAGTGGATTTAGTATTCATATCAAATAAAATAGCAGGGATGGGAAGAAAATGATCGACGTAAGATTAGGTAAACGACGAGATATAAAAAGATAGACGTTGCTAGATGTAATATAGGATGAGATAGAGAAGAAAAGATTAAAAAACGATAGACAGTAATTTAGATTAACAGAGATAGATAGACTTTGACTTAAATAGATACAGGTTGAGCTGAGATAGAGAATAAAGGATGGATAAAGATAGACGTGAATTTATATTGAAAAATAGATAGAAAATTATATACATGAGATAGGCAAGATGAGATTAGAAAAGATAGAAGGAAATTTATATTGATAGAGAGATAGTAAATATTGACGAGTATAGAGAAAGGACAAGATGAGATCGAATAAGAGGGGATTGAAAAAGATACACGTGAATTTAGATTCAAAACTGAATAGAAAAAGATTGACGTTGATTGATGTATGATACAATGAGATAGGGAAGAGGAGATTAAAAAGGATAGATGAAAATTTTGATTAATTCACAGATGGAATAGTATTGACATGGACAGATAAAGAATAGGAGGAGATAGAGAAGAGGGTATTTTAAAAACATAGACGTGAATTTAGATTGAAAAATAGATAGAAAAAGATTGACGTTGTTAAACGAAGAAGCGGATAAGGTAATGAAATAGAGATTGAAAAAGATAGACGGGAATTTAGATTGTCAGTGAGATAAAAAAACTTTGACGTGGATAGATAAAGGATAAGAAGAGATAAAGAAATGGAGACTGAAAGAGATAACGGGAATTTAGATTGATTGAGAGATCAAAAAATATTGACGTTGATAGTATCCTGATAGGATGGGATAGAGAAAAGAAGATTGGAAAAGAAAGATGTGAATTTATATAGAAAAAAGATAGAAAAAGATTGACACGGATAGATCGAGGATTAAAAGAGATAGGTGAAAGGAGATTGAAAAAGATAAAGGGAGTTTAGATTAATTGAGAGATGGAAAAAGATTGACGTTAATAGAAGAAGGATAGGATGAGATCAAGAAAAGGAGATTATTATTTACGCTATAGAAAACTAATCAGTACTTAAAATATTAAATTTTGTCTTTTCAAACTGATAACAGTTCTTTATGAGTAAGCTATAAACTTTTATTAGTTATTTGTATTAAAAAAGTAATTTTTAATTTATATGATTTAAATTTCCCCGCAACTTTGACTTGAGCAACTATAGCACACCTAGCGGCGGAGAGGCTGCCGGCTTTTATAAACTTATTTCTGAATGCGGTCACGCGTTTGTTCGGCTTTCTTCAATATTTAAATCAATGTGGTATTATCGAAAATTGAAAAAATTTCAGATTCGGTTTTCAGACGTCGGAACATTGTCTGATTGTTTACTTCAAAGAGTTAATGAAAAGTTTTAAACCCTCGACTTTATGGTGTCAGTACTCGATGCTAGGAAGCACGATTAATATTTACGAACAAATCCAGGTTAATGAATACAAAACTTTGGCCGCACTTTTAACTTCTTTTTCTCGGAGATATAAATGCAAAAAGGCAAAAGTATTTACATCTGAGAATGCACAAGATTTTTTAAACAATGCTCCAGATGAAATTCACCTTGCCACAAAAGTAAGTAAAAGTTAAAAATAAAAAAATTGGAAACACAATCAAATGCACATAACCACATAACCTAACCAGATTACTGTATTTACATAATATACTATATACGCACTAATTTGAATATTTTTTCCAATTCCAGGTTATTGTAATCTTTGGCATCAGTGGTTGCTGCAGAAAGGATGAAATCTATAAAGTAAAACCCGAGGACATCGAAAAACAGGGAAATCTAATGCAGGTTAAAGTTGCTGAGACGAAAAATAAAAAACCAAGGTCTTTTACGATCAATGCCGAATTCGTTCCATTTGTGGAGAAGTACCAGGCTCTTCGACCGAAAAATGCACCAAGAAATAATAATTTTTTTTAACTACCAAAAGAGCAGATGCACAATTCAAGTGATTGGCATCAATAAAATAGGGAACATGTCCAAGCAAATCTCTACTTTTTGAAATTAAGTGAACCTGAAGCGTATACAGGTCACTCGTTCCGTAGAACATCAGCTACACTCTATGCGGATTCAGGTGCGAACATTTTAGAACTACAACGCCACGGTGGTTGGCAGCTCCAAAAAAAAAGAGATGATTTTCAACGTCATTAATTTATCTGAAAAAGACGATGAGCTACCAAAAATGTCTCATTCGCCACTAAAAAACGCTGCAAGCTTCAAGAAACCTATTTGTTTTTAAATTTACTATAGTTTAAAATGTTATACTCTTCAAAGTGTTCTCTTTCAAATAAAGTTGCTAAAATAAACATGTATACATTCATCTGGATTCTAAATTCCTTCTTTTTACATGAAAAAATTTGTTAGTTAAACTTATTTAATATAATCTTATCGTAAACTTATTATAATTTTATGATGTATGAAGAAAAAGTGACGTAAAATGTATTGGCTTTATGTTATCATGATATATTTTTAGATCATGGAAAGTTTCATACAATTTAAGAACTACAAATTCAATTATTATCAGAATCATTATTTTGATTTCGACAGAAAGTCCATCATGTCTTTTACGAGATCCATTTCTTTGAAACTTTGCTTGCAATTTAAACCTTATAATTCTCATTATCATGCTAGTCAACAATTCACATCTCAGATTATTGTCGCCTCTTTCACATGTACATATATTTCGAATATTTTATTTTACAATACCATCTAATTTTAAAACCCCTGTTTCACATTAGCTTAACTTACAATTCTAACGAAACGAAATTAATTTGATTTAAAATTGATCAATTTTGAACAGATATATTTATGACGCGAATTTAAGCTGCTATGCTATTATTTGCCCGAAGTGATCGTTTTAGCATCGAAATTTCTTAAGTTGAATTATGGTTTGGATCATTTAATTTGTTTATGTTTTTTATACATAATACTCTAAACATCTTCGAGATTTTGTTACCGCTGCCTATAGGAATATCCTGGATTTCGTCTTGGTTCAGTACGACAACCGCGCCGCTGCCCATGTTCATTCTCACCCGTTTTCGAGTGCCATCAATAGTGTGCCTATATATTCCACGAAGAATTGTATTATTACGGTCCAATATTGCCACGATGTCACCAGTGGACGTTGTTAAAACAAGTCGCTCTTCGGTTGGCATTGGCGCAGGGGCATTACGTGGTCCTCTTACTTCAATTGGTATACCGGCAGGAAAAGTGTATCTGTGAACTTCGAATACACGTTGCGGATTCGTGCGGGGAATAAGCCGAAGAAATGTAAGTTCTGAAGGATAATGTCCAAGTATAAGTGAAGAATCATGAATGGCAGGAGGAGACCTGGACCTGGAAGGAGGAGACCTGAAACTGACAGGAGGAGACCTTGACCTGGCAGGAGGAGACCTGGATCTGGCAGGAGCAATAGGCTCGGCAGGAGCAAGAGGCTCGGCAGGAGCATGAGGTTCAGCAGGAGAGGCGAACCTGCCAGGAGAACTATTTCTATCAGAAAGGTAAGAAGTTTTGGAGCGAGGAAAACCAGGAAGAGGTTCGCCATTAGGCAAACACTCGAACTGCGAGCTCAATCCTGAAACAAGAGGCGCAGTATTAATTTATACTTAAAGGACACACTCGTATGTTGGTCTAGCAGAGCGTATATTACCCTTTTTGTTACACACAAACGTGCAGAGAGAGTAAGGGGCTTAACTCGAAACGTAAACTCTGAAATATCACTCTAACGTATTTTGATGCATGTAATCAGTCAAACTACTTTAAATGGTCTGTCATTTACGTTCCTAAAATGATTGAAACGCTTTTCAATAAGCTCGAAATGCTTTTCGTGAGTTATGGTCAGATACGGGTGTGTCTTATGAAGAATTGAATTGGAATAAAAGGAAATACTTTATTTAAAATACGTTTAGAGAGGGTCTCGATAAGGATAAATGGAAAAACGATTAACGGAAAGGGCGTGATAGAAAGGAAGAGGGTAATATGCAGGGATGAATAGAAATAAATGGAAAAGGGACGATCTGAAAGACCTTGTGGGAGACTTTGGATACCCTCGTTCGAGGCTCTGAAGGTCTTCGTAGGAGACTCTGCAAATCCCCGAAGTAGGGTCTGGAGTCCCTCATGCGAGGCTTTGGGGCCCCTCGTAGTTTGGAAGACCTTGCAGAAGGCTCTAAGGGCCATCTTGGCAGGCTATGGATGCCCCCTTCAAGGTTTTGGAAGTCCTCGGTATAGGCTCTGAAGACCCTCGTAAGAGGCTCTGGAGGACCTTATGGGAGGCTCTGGAAGCCTCCTCAGAATTTCTAAAACAGTAGCGGCAGCGAAAACTTTTTATGATATAGATGATAAATAATGGGACGTCTCTCTCATTTTGCAAGTGCACAGAAAAAACGATATTCTATTTAAAGAATTTCCCACTAAGTGTAAAAATATTTGCAACTTAAATAAGCGCCAAGAATATATTCTTAATTTACGATGGAGGCCCACTTAGCTTAAGAATATGTATTCTTATCTTTACTACAAAACTTCAATATCAAACTTTCGATCAAATCCTGAATTATCAGTCCAATTTTACGAAAATCCGAAATTTTCCCATGTTAGATATATGGGATATTCAAGTGCCCGGTCACACGAGTTAATATTGGTATTTCAAGAAAAAAAATGCGGATTTTCTTTTTCCAGAAATGGAAATTTTTAGGGGCTCGAAAAAGGGTTTTTAGTCCACCCTAATGTGTACGTCAGAGTACGTTCTGGTTTCAAATTTCTACAAATGCCAAATTTCGATATCCGGCACTTTTCGAATTCTTCTTTTTATTAGATAACCATTCTGGATTCCCGCGGAATGAAATCAGATTAAATTCGTACTCACTACGGATATTATATGATACATTTACCAATATAATCCAGGAGAACGGCCAGGGATATAACGAGAGTATAAAAAATCCTCATTTTTTTCTAATTAGATGAAACACTTATTAATGCACTATTGAAGAATTGGATTAACACTGTATCTAATGAATATTCTACTGCTTCTTTAGATTATATAATGTCCCTGAATTCGTTACCTCATACATTATCAACTCAAGCTTGTTTTCCTGAGATATTTGCATTTCATCAGAAACAGTTTTAATTAGTTAATTAAATTAATTAATTATTATACTTCGTTAAAACTGTTATCACAATCATCATTGTCGGCAATATTTTTTCATTTTCAACATGTTCTAATTTTTAAGTCTTTCATTTTTTCAAAATTATATTTTTATATAACTGCAGGACGACTTTGAAACTAAAGTATCGTATAAAAAATTTAAATTTTTTAAATGTTGTGGACTGGCTATTTTTCGGGAAATGTTATTTGCTTTCAAAATTTGCACAAATTCCGTACCTATCGGGAAACTTTTCGAATTCCCCTGTTTCGTCGTCGTACTCATTTCGTACAAACTCAAATAAAGTTTGAAAGTAAATATCAATTTGGATAGAATGCAAATTAAATAGCACTAGTTTTGATTTTCGTATGGCAATACAAATACACTTAAAATTATAGATGTATTATGTGATCCCGGAAAAAGTAGCAAAGAAGGCGAAGAAAGCTGAAAAAACTGGGTTATTCGATTTATAGAGGGTCTTGTGTCTAAAGTATTTTGAGTTTGTGGAATCCGAACATGAAAGGTAAAAAGAAGTACTAAATGATGGCGTAAGCAGTTTTAAGAAAACAATCCTGACTCGTGTTGTGTAGTTTGAATATGGCTAAAAATGACCTTTTTCACTTTCAAGGAAGGATATTCTCGAATTTCCTGACGTGTAGGGAAAGCTTGGGCAACGGATTAGTTTTTAGGATATCGAAATCCTTCGGGTTTACCTCGTCCGGTCTCTGAATACAAATTTTGTCGGCCGGTGCTATATACAATACATTCTACAATTGTTATCTTATCTATTATCAGCGCTAAGCTTGTCGTTCTGAGATATTTCCATTTCATTACAGTCAGTTTTATGACAAAAATCCAAGTCATGAATTCGCAAAAACTAATATTACAATTTATATACAATTGTTCATTTTTAAAACACCATTGTTTAATGTTGTTTTTCAACCTGAAGGAGAGAATTAATTAATTTTTTTTTACTGATAATATTCAATCCCTCTTAAGGTTTTTTTTATTTCGATTACTTTTTTTCACAGAGATATTAGTACTAAACAAATAAGGATTTTAATTTTCAATCAAAAACGAAAGCAGATCGTCCTTTTTGCATTTCACTAGCTGTTCGCGAGCGAGAGAAGTTTATATGAAAAAAAAAAACGATGCAATGTTTATAAACCTTCTTGACGTCAAATATATTAAAGGACAGGACACTGAGAATAAATAATAAAATTGAATTATTTTAAGGTTAACAAAAAGCTCAAAAAAACGAGCTTGACTATATTTAAATCATTTCTAAAATACATATACAATTAATTAGAACTTGTCTACCGAAACCACGAGACAAGTTCTCAATTTAACGTTCGGACGACGACTAAATTTGCTTGCAAAAGGTACGAAAAGTTCTCACTCATTCAAGGAATATGACTCAGCGCTAGAAGAATAAGGATAGAAGAAGAAATCGATAACACTTTAAAATTATAATTCCAGTAAAATGTAAACATATGAAATTAAAGACTAAAATGAAAATTTGATGTTAAATAAGTGAAATAAAAATAAAACAAGGTACTTAATAAATTATATCAGTCAATTCCTCACATTCAGCCGGCTTTGTTGGGACAACATTAAAAAATATTCACACAGGTCATTCCAAAAAAAAATAAATTGATGACAATAAAGAAGATTAAAAATTTTAAGAAGAACATTGATTTCAAATTTCTAACGACGATCTAATAAATAAGTGGTTAAAATTGTCATTAACACAATAAGACAGAAACAAATAAACTGAAACATTCAACTAACCGAAAAGAAATTGCACGGCACTTTAAGACGAGATATAAACATTTTCCTTCGCCCTTGGACCTAAGGGCCACTTTGTGGATGGTGAAATGCTGACGCATTTGTTGTAACAATTGCCATCGAGATAAGCGATTAGAGGCAATGTCAATGTAACTTGGCTCAGGGATACTGTTGAGAGATTCTCCAATCAAAAAATGATCTGGAGTAAGAGCCGTAAGATCATCAGGATCATCCGGCATGGATTGAAGAGGTGTTGAATTTAAACAGGCCTCTAGTCGGACCAGAAATGTTCTCATTTCTTCGTATGTAAGGGTAGTATTCCCGATGATTCGCCGAAGGTGGTGCTTCGCTGATTTGACTGCCGCTTCCCAAATTCCCCCAAAATGCGGCGCACCTGGTGGATTAAATCGCCACTCTGTGCCATACGAAGCGAGACACGAAGCTAAAAGGGTTGACTCCTTTGAAGCTGC
Organism: Andricus quercustozae; assembly: GCA_932072015.1. NCBI lineage: Eukaryota > Metazoa > Arthropoda > Insecta > Hymenoptera > Cynipidae > Andricus > Andricus quercustozae. Next base: position 2,761 of record CAKNWU010088817.1, on the reverse strand, counting down.
TGAAAACATCGCTCTAAGTTTGACGTCTGCTCCAACGAAGTTTGTACCTTGATCGCTAATTAAGGTAGCACAAATTCCACGTCGAGAAATTAATCTGTAGTAGGCAGCGAGAAAGGCATCAGCCGTATAGTCCGAGACAGCTTCCAAATGGACAGCTCGAGTAGAACAGCAAACTAAAACTGCGATGTAGCCTTTATATGATCGATAACCACGACCCTTTGTTGTTCGCAAGTAAACGGGTCTAGCATAATCGACGCCAGTATGTAGAAACGGTCGATGAATAAAGGCCCTCACAACCGATCGACCACAGAGAATCCAGTAGGTTTGCCTCAAGGTTGCGAGAGTGGGCTGTACACCACCAGGAAGACAACGTCGATGATGATGATCAATAAGAAGAGTCGTAAGCGTTGACTCCGAGCTGAGAATGAGAGGATGTTTCTCATCCGGATCCAAGGCTGAATTCTTCAACCTACCTCCCAAACGAAGCAGTTTTTGGGAGTCTAAATAAGGTGTTAAACGACGTAACTTCCTCTTGGAAGGAAGGGACCTTCCTGATGATAGAGCCTTGATGTCTGCTTCAAAATAAAATTGCTGTTCGTGTCGAATCCAATCTAGGTGACCTTTCTTAAGTTCTGAAGGTGAAAGGAATTATGATTTTGTACAGGACTGCTGAAAATAATATTGGATACATCGTTGTAACCAGGAAGTCGCTCGTAAAAGTTTTTCCAAACAAGAGTAGCGATGGAGAAGCACCCACATGGCTGGATCACAACTAGAAGTATAAACGTTTAATGTTCCCTCTTCTAAATCCACTTCAGGATTAACTGACGATGGAATTCGTGGCCAAAGATCTGGAAACAGCAACCAATTTGGACCTTGCCACCAAAGAGAAAATGATCATAGCTCCTTGGAAGAGAGACCTCTTGAAGCGCAATCAGCAGGGTTACTTGATGAAGAAATGTGATGCCAAATTGCTCATGGTAGTGTGGTTTGGATTTTGGAAACTCTATTGGCTATGAAGGTTTTCCATTTTGTGGGATAGATGAATAGGAACATCTAACGAAAGTGTTTGCTGAACGTGATGCACAAGTCGAACGAGAAGAACTGCTCCACACAGTTCTAAGCGTGGTAGCGATACCGGTTTTAAGGGAGCGACCTTAGTTTTCGAAATCAAAAACGAAACTTACTTCGTATCAGAATCAGAGGTCACAAGAAGATAAACTGCTGCGGCGTAGGCTCTCTCCGAAGCATCGGAGAATCCATGCAGTTCACAGGAACCAAAAGATGAACTGAAATTTATCCAGCGAGGCACTTTGATTGAGGATATGTTACGAAGACCGTCTCGATACGCAAGCCAGCGTTGGCGAGCCTCGTTCGAAAGAGGATCGTCCCAGGAGATCTTTAAAAGCCAAAGAGTTTGAATAAGGATCTTAGCTGTTATTACAACTGGACTCAACCATCCTAGCGGATCGAGCAGTTGAGCTATTTGTCTCAAAACGCTACGTTTAGTGATGACATCTGGACAGGCTGGTAACTGGACGTCAAAAGTTATCACATCACGTTAAGGATTCCAAGAGAGGCCCAGCATATGAAAAAATTGCTGGAATTCCAAGGACAAAGGCTGAGATGAAGCTCGAAGTTCGTTTGGAATTTTCTCGAGTAGATCAGAATCACTTGACACGTAAGTCGCTCGATGTATAACTTCAGCTGCTTTTGGATAATTTTCTCCATCATCAAGGGAAAGTTGTTGAATGCAACGGAGTGCAAGAAAAGGAGCACAAGACAAAGCGTAAGTAACTGTGGTGAGACGAAACGTTTGAACTGAATCATTTGGCGATTTTCTCCGCAGAATCAGTTGAAGATCCTGATCGTCCCAGTGTACCTGAATTTGTCGGTACATTTTCTCTACATCAGGACCGAGAGCTATACGAAAACACCTCCAACGAAGCAAAATGTCAAGAAGATTTGGGAGAAGTGTGCCTCCAGTGTGCAAGCATTCATTGAGCGAAATTCCAGCTTCAGTCTTCTGAGATCCATTGAAGACGACTCTCAACTTCGTGTTAGCGCTTGATCCACGCAATACCCCGTGATGTGGAAGGTGGAAGGAACGAGAAGAGTCACGACGAATAGAAGACTCAGTTTGAGGCACCATGTGGCCAAGACTTTCGTATTCCTTAAGAAATTCCTCATAGGCCCTAAAGGAGGAAGCGTCGCTCACGAGTCGACGTTCCATGCGCTCAAGCATCGGGAAGGCTGGACGAAAAGAATTGCCAAATGATGCAATGTTTTGCTTCATCGGAAGATGAACAACATAGCGTCCTTCAGGAGTACGCGAATGAGTTGACACAAAGAAATCCTCACACTCTTGTTCTTCAGACGTTAGTGTGGGCTTCGATGGAACCTCTTGTTCCTCCCAAAACCTTTGAAGGTCAAATTCTACGGTGTTTTGCACAAAAACATGCATTGCTAGTACTTTTCCGAGACAAGGTCCAGCCGAAGTATGTTTCCTGAGCAACGGGAGCGTTAAAGGGACCTTTCAGAATATTCGGAAGAAGCAGATTAAGACAAACGTCTGCTCCAATGATCAAGTCGATCACTCTTGAGTTTCCGAAAACTGGGTCCGCTAGATTTAAACTTGAAAGATGAGAACAACTTCCATTGCCCCTTTCGAAACGAGTGCGGTATGGAGTAAGACGCGGAAGCACGAGCGCGTCCAATGGATACTCAAAGTCGGATTCGAAACGTGGCGCAAGAATACACG
>CAKNWU010088797.1:0-10668 GCA_932072015.1 Andricus quercustozae | reverse complement strand
TTTATAAAAATTGTCCTGAGCAAACTTAAGGGCATTGCGCGAGTGAGTGTTCGCGATAAGCAATTTTCAACGCTTAAGGAACTCACCAAACATCTTAAGAAACGTTTCGCTCCCACTAAGAAGTACCGGTGGTAGTTTGAGGCAATCGTGAACCTGCGCATGCGTCAAAAAGAGAGTGTGAGCGATTACTACGATAGGACGATAGGGTGTTGGCAAGGTCAAGCGCCAAGAACAGCCTTTCGGGAGAACCGTCCTGCCGAACTCTACCATTCCCTACCCACCTCTACCTTATCCACCTTTCCCTACACTCCCCATGTATCAAAACTTATATGCAACGCCATACACTTATCCAGCTATGTATCTGCCTGGATATGGGTACCCCTACCCTATGCAATACCCACCTTCATTATCTGGTACAGCTAGTCATACATCATGGACGACAACTGCACCTCCTTTTGCAGCAAGGCAGGTTTCGCCAAAACCTACGCCTTTAAACTATCAACAGACCCATCGTACGGACGCGACAGCAAGTCCTGTTCTCAAGGAGCGTCTGAAAACCGTTCAGTTCTTGGAACGCCCCAGCGAATCCTCCGAAGTGGATGTAACAAAAAGACTCCCCTGAAATACGATTATCGTCACTCGAGTTTCGTGGAGGAAAGGCTACATTTTTACTAGATCCGGGGGCCGATGTAAACTTCATCAAGCTTGAGGCGCTGCAAGACGATTTAGTTGTAGGCGATGATCCCATCCTGGTATCTGGTATAATATTGAAGGTTGTAGAGACACACGGATCGGTGTGGGTGCAACTACTCAATAGTCGAGTTGAGTTCCATGTTGCTCCCAACAACTTTCCCTATCAGCCGAAGGCATAATTGGGCGTGCTTACTTACGTCAAGCGCGACGAAATATGAAGCCGGAGATTAAGCCATTCGCTCGTACTTTGAAATTGCAATCACGCATAAAGCAGCCTGTCGCCATCAAGGTTAAAAACATGGGGCTGTCAGAAGGATATTTGCCGTGAATCGACACCCTCGATGGTGTGTACATTGGCGATGGGGTGGTTAGGAACCACGATGGTGTATGCTATTCGTATGCATACAACACTACAGACAAAGATGTGGAGTTGGATTTACCACCTCAGGAACTTATTCCACTTGAGTACTGTGAGTTTCCGGGTACAACTTCGGAAGAGTCCGATCTAGAGAGCTATGATGACACCAACGAAGGACAGAATCTGACTTCTCGATTCGAAAAGGTAATCAAGAGCCTTCACTTGAGCCACCTTAACGACCCTAATAAGGAATGGGTGTTGAGATGGGCTAAGGATTTTTCGGATATATTCCACATCAATGGAGAAAAGCTTACCGTAACGAATATGGTGCAGCATAGGATCCCTACCGTTAGACAAACAACAACAACTCAAGAGTGGGGTGATTGGACCATCTAAATCCCCAAGCAGCTCACCTGTAATGATCATTCCAAAAAAATTGGATGCGTCAGGAGAACGTAAAAACCGTGTGGTCATCGATTACCGCGCATTAAATGAGCAAGTTATAGGGGATGCGTATCCTCTACCCAATATTAACGACATCTTAGACCGATTGGGAAAAGCCTAATATTTCTCGGTTTTTGACCTTACAATCGGGTATCATCAAGTAGAAACCCACACATACGACAGGGACAAAACTGCGTTCTCGAAAGCGAGAGGGCATTTTGAATATAACCGGATGCCCATGGGGATAAAGAATGCTCCCACAACATTTCAACGGTTAATGGACTCTGTCCTCAGAGGGATGTTGGGATCAGAAGCATTCGTTTATCTCGATGAAATTGTCATCCATTCTGAAACATTAGAAGAGCAAGACAAGAAGGCTAGATGACTGTTCCAGCGGCTTCGAGATGCCAACTTAAAGCTTCAACCGGACAATTGCGCTTTTTTGTATCCCGAGATTGGCTATCTGGGACACATCATTGGACGCAATGGTGTGAAGCCCAACCCAGCAAAAATCTCGGCGATTAAGGAGTTCCCTATGCCAAAAACCGTGCGGGCCGTAAGGCAGTTTCTTGGCTTGTCAGGGTACTGTCGGCGATGCATAGAGAATTATGCTAAATTAGCCAAACCCTTAGCAGATCTACTCAAAAAGAAATCCAAGTTTGTCTGAATACTGGAACAAGAAGAAAGTTTCGCTGGACTACGTGACGTGATAGAGAAGGTAGACATGCCAGTTGCCCATTACTCTGAAATACTAACAAGTATTGAACAGCGACACGACATAACTGAGAAGGAGCGTCTCGCGGTTGGGTACGCAGTACTAAATTTTAGACCATATGTCTATGGGCGCAAATTCATACTAGTGTGTGATCGCGAATCCGTGCATTGGATCACATATGCTGACAATCCGGGTCCAAGGTTCATTCGATGGAGGTACAGACTCAAGGACTATCAATACGTCTTTGAGTATACGAAGGGAAAACTTAATAGAGGTGTGGAAGCCTTGTCGGGAAACCCCGTGGGGCTCGAGAGGCATTCACATACGAATGATTCCAAGGACCTAAAGGCTGCTGAGTTTACCTCGGTCCCTACCAATAACTCGACGGATGCTATGGATAGTGTGAATCCCAAAAATAATGCCGATTCCAGTAACCCTCATCAGGACGAGGAAGGTGCATTAGAGCGTACGCGGATACCTCCTTCAGATCGGTATCGCGCACTGCCGCTAAAATCCACATTTACCAAGGTTGCTGAAGGCTCCAGGAACCCCGCAAGCACAACAACCCAATTGTCGCGGCAGCAAACCGTACAGGCCTCCCAAGAAGAAGCTAATCCTCTAGGCCCAGAATCAGGAGCTAACCCCTTACCATCGACAAGCACCAGAGCTCAAACGAGCCAAATACCTGTACCAGGTAAGAAAAGGGGAAGACCTGTGTTAAGAAAGCCCATTCTAAAGAAAGGGATACAAACCGCCGACTTACCGCCAAACTTGCGTAAGGAAGTCATATCTCAGCGCCAAACACGGTTACTAGGGACCTCGGGATTCGAAGATTCCGGCGAACCCTACAAGAAACAATCACATTATAAGGATCCAATGCTCGATCAAAGCAGCATCGCCAGCCGACTTCGGTTGCGACCGCGTATGACGGAAGGATCTACAAAGACTGCATCCAACCGTCAGAATTCATCTTCTGATGATGCATCCTCAGAGGACAGCGAGGATTCTCATCCACCAGTCTACAAAAAGGATTATAGCTTGCTCCCTAGCATCGAACCTACGCTAGTACACCCTGCTGAAAAAGTAGCACCAAAAAGTGGCCCGCCTCACCTACCCAACTCATATCTTCCCGGCCTATGCAATAAGCCAACTGAGGTGTAAATAGACGGCGCATGTGCTCATGACGAAAACGGAGAGCCGGAGGGGGGCGTTGGAGTCTGGTTTGGTCAAGGCCACCCTTGGCAACTATCAAATCCAGCCCAGGGTCGTCAAACAAATAACACTGCGGACATCCAAGCTGCAACCGCGGTTGCCCAAAAAGCGCTTGGAAACGGAATATCCAAGCTGAGCATCTGCACCGAATCCAATTTCCGCATAGATAGTTTTAGCAAGTGGATGCCCACGTGAGAGACCAATGGTTGGAAAAAGGCATCTTGTACCAAGCCACCAGGGGATAGAAGGTAACAAAACAGCTGACGAGCTAGCACGCGCTGGAATTACGTATTGAATAAAGTAAATTGTAACCGAACATGAAAGGCAACAACTTTATTTATTCATTGATTAGAAATAATCAATAAATTAATTAAACATCAATTGCTCACAAAGCCAATAGATTGAGTGAGAGTGGATTGCATCAAAATATTTAACACTAGGGGTACCGAGGGCCGTCATTTGACGGTTTTCAATTTTCATTTTTCGATTTCGTCCGTAATTTTTGGAGTTGCTCTTTCGCGCTCCATGACTTTTATTTATTTGTCCCTTTGAATGTTTTTCTCGCTTTTGAGATTTTTTTTGTCAATGCGTTTTCTAAATATCGTATTGTTCACCTACTTGTACCGCGACTCGTCAATTGACGGCATCGTACCAGTGAGTAACCGTAAAGTTTGCCAAAGGTGTGAACGAAATCAGTAATAGTGACGCCTAACAGATTCTATAATAGCGATGGGCCTTTGGACTTACTATTTTTAGTGTTTTGACCTGACTATTTTTTACAGTCTAGCATCTGTTGTGGTGACCATAACAGTTGAAAGACTTAAAATATACTTGGAGCAATATAGGAAACAAAGAACATCACAATGTATCAGTTTATAAAAGCTTTAAATACAAAAAAATAGATAACCGTCAAATGACGGCTCGCGGTACCAGTAGGAGGGCCAGTCAGTCCGGTACCCCTAGTGTTAAATCCTCATTAGCCAGCGTGAAATCAAAATCGAAATCATTAAGTTAATAATATGGGTTTCAATCTTCTTAAAAATCATTATAACCAGAATTTGCAACAATAAACATTTAAATCTACGGTCACGCGGAGTGCATCCGGCTGGGACGGAGGTGTAAGCTCGAGGTGCGGACTCAGCTAAAAACCCTGCCAAAATCATACATAATTTGGTGGACGAGTTAAATCACGTTCCGACAACTTTAGCATTCAACGCCGACATCTACCTTCGTTCAAAAGTCAGGTACGCGATCGGAACCTTGTGGTTCCAAGCTCCGTCTCGTCTTTTCTAGCGTGCCCCATCGCGGTTACCGTCCGAAAAGTCAAATTTTCAGAGTACGCAATAGTCCGAGTTTTCAATGAGTCGATAACAAGGTGAAAATAATACAAGCTTAGTGCGAACTGAAACCGGAGTGAATCAGAAGTTTTGTGAATCAAAGACTAGAAAGTCGAAAGACTTTAAGTGTGTTGTTCTCTCCTATTGGGTCCACAAAGACAGGGGGGTAATAAATCATTTGCTAGTTTCAACTTAATGAAATTAGAATTTATTAAGTTAAGACTGAACGATCCCCACGAAGAAATGAGTCGGGGTTATCCAGTTCGGAGTTTATTCCAGTAGCATTAACCGGCTTATTTCAAGTGTCATTATTGACACTTCGTAACGAGTGGAGTGTCACCTTGCGTCCGTGGTGGGTTCAAATCAATTCAAATTTGAAGAAAAGTACTCGACAGATCGGACGGCGCGCGAGTGTGGCGCGGGTGAAATCGCGAATGAGGAATGCCAAAGATTCTAAGCTTGTTGTCTAGGGATACCGTTAGTGCTCTCTCTCTCTCTGTCTATCCATTTTGTCCGGTCTATCGTTAAACTAGAATAAATAATTTTAGAACCATTTGAATTAAAGACAGATTGTGTGCGAGACAATTTAATTTATCTAGAATAGAGAGACCTGTTCAAAGTTTCAATCACAAATGTAATAAATTGTCAACTATTTTCTAATTGAACATATTCAATCAATTATTTCGAACCTACTCTCAATTTCAGTAAAAGCAGCAAGTGCGGTACTCCGACAGGAGAAAGTTCACGAATCCCACTAAAATATCCTTCCGTTACTCGCGTTTATGTGACAGATATACTTTTTTTGTTGCCCAGAGCAACCACGTGACCCAGTGCGGGGTGGAGTCGCCTCTGTCTAATCTCCCCCCGCACCGTAAGGAAGGTCACGGTCCACGTCCGGTCTCGGTTGGCGCCATTGTTCTCTGTTGAATGGTAAGTTGTATGTCTCACATGCGCGCGACCTTCCGCGTTTCTTTTTCAAAAATTTTCATTTTGCTTTGAATGTAAATATAAAAAAATATAAAAAAATATAAACAAATATAAAAAAAATATGACGTAACATCCTTCTCCCGAATCCTTGGTATTTTCCGAGTAAAAGACCTCAAATCTATGTTGTGTATGAATCACATACGCGCGATCAACCATGTCGAGCTGGAGGTGCGATTATCGGAAGGATATAAAAGAAACAAACTGACGGCAGTTAGTTTGGTCTGTTGTTCCCCCAACGTGCAAGCTCATTCGGCATCACGTTACCACAAAATTACCCCGATTTAAATCAATTAATAAATTTACAATTTATTTAAGCTGGTTCGTAACAACGACGCCAGATACGTGAGTGATTGCCCTAAATTCTCCAAAATTCCTTTGGATCTCCGAAATTGGATTTCCGAGAACGTTTCTTAAATTTCCGGTGAGTTCCCTCTCACTTTCGGAAACCTTCCGATACTATCAAGCCGAACGGTACCAAACTGTCACGTTTTCGTCCGCTGTCTCGTCTTCCTACCACTTTCCACAGGGCCTTTTGGATTTCAGTGCTGCTTCTGTTGATTGGGTTGGAGGAACGGAAGACGTCAAATGGGCGGGACCCGCCAATGCGTGTCTCTGTATTTCGCCGGTCATGCTGATTGGGTCTAGCCAACAGACTGCAGAGACTCCCATTGGTCGGCAGAAGGTGGCCGCCCGATAAATATGGCTATCTATTGGTCGTGCCTCTCGCAGCTGGCAGCGGATTCACTGCATTCACTGCCTTCACCCTCGTTTCGAGTTCCGCGTCGACTACTGGGACTCTCATTAGCCGGTAGGTAATAGCCGTCATGATTTCTGTGGTGAATTAGCAGACTGTAATCCTTGTGCACCGTCTGCTTGAATGTTTACGAACTGTCAGTTCATCAAGTTTCGAGTCCCCGTGATGGGTTTCCCTCCGTCATCCCTCATGGTCAGAAAAGACCCCAGAGTACGCTTACAAAGGGAAGGGACACAGATAAAAAAGAGCGGTTCTGTGGCCTCTGTCGTCCCGAAATTAGCGGATGACGATGCTGCACAAAACACGTCGGAGTTAGCACACCTGATTAAAGTGCTTGTCGCAGCAATAGGAAGCGAGAAGCGTGGATCAGCTGGGAGGTCCTTCAAAAGAGGTAGAGCCCAAACAAATTTTCTGGCAAAAATTCGGCACCTCTCTCAAATATGAGTTTAGGGTTATCCGCCTCAGGAAAACAAGGGGATGATTCGGAGTTGGAATGTTGGAACTGCTAACAGAAGGTTAACTTACAAATCGGATGCCTGAAAAACCGAAGACGTGATTATTGTTGCAGGTGTGACAAGGAGGAAGTGAACACAAAAATGTGCGAACTGTCCGGGAACTGTCCGGGAAACAGTAAAAGAGAGAAAGCGTAAGGATCAACCCTTCGCCCTCCAGTCCCGGATTGACCACACAGAACGACAGGCGCCAACTAGAACAGAACAGGCTTGAATCGACGGAACCAGCAGTAGAGAGGATAGTTCAGGGGATAAGTTCCGCTCAAAAAGGCACCCCGTCGACATCAGCGAACACGACTCAGTGATTACTACTGCCCGAATAGATAACACCCCTAAAGGGAAATATTGGCTTAGTAATAGCCTAGCGCTACAAGGCTACTCTGCACACGGCACCGAACCAAGCGGTTATGACCGCTGATGGTACGTTCAGTCAGGTCGAACTTGATATACCGGCGGACTACCCGGAAATGGTTCACCATTATACCAAAGAGGTAACTAAGTGCGGCCTCAGGGAAATAACTGCTGAGACACCCACCGATAAAACAGAGGTATTATCGAGTCTCCCTGAAGGTCATGAAGGATATGCAAGCGGTCGGAACATAACGCTTCTGCGTGGACTGCGGCGAAGTACTTAACGAAGTTCACAAGGATGCCCTTTGGACTGTAAAGAGCCCCTGCGACATGCATACGATTGTTAGACTCCCTCATAGCGGCGGACATATAACCTAACGTCTACGCGTATCTCGATGATATACTCATCGTGAATTTATATATGAATTCAGGTGACTGTTCGTTCATTATGTCGGATTCCTAGTAAATCGAAAGGGGCTTCAAGTCGATCCAGACAAGGACGAGCCTCTTTTCTCGTACCCGGCCCCTAAGACAAAATTAAATTGAAAAGTTTCTCATGGATGGCGTCGGAGTACCGTCGTTTTATACCCGTTTTCGCGACCGACGCGGAACCACTGCACAGTGGGACAGGCGACCGAAATTTTGGCCAGAAACTAAGTATGGATATATATGGGGCATAATTTCCCAAGTGTACCCACCTCTAAAATGAAAGTTGTCCGATCGGGCTAAAAATTGGCCCAATTGTAGTCCTATTAGATAGTACTCCTCACACCAAAAATTAATTATTTTCGATCATTATTGATCAAACTGGAGGGGGTACAATTTTTGGTTTTTTGAAAAAGGTCTTACTTTCAAACATTTGTAACTTTTTTCCTATTGCTTTAAACAAAATTTCACTACAAATGTTTTTGATAGATTTTTTCACAAACTTTTTGGTGGATGTAACGATTTTTTGAAAAAAACAGAATTTGACCATAATTTTTGAAAATCAAAAATAAATTTGTCTTTTTTTCAAATTTCGACACTTTTTTTTTTTCTTCAAAATAGTTTTAAAAGAAAGCTGAGATTTTTTCCTATAAGACCCCCAATTTTCAGAGTGGCAAATTAATTCGTCTTTGAGCAAGAGAACGATACGTAAACAAAATGCCATGACAGGGCGGGTGGCGCGCGATCTCCCCTAGTGCACTCACGCCGAGGATCTTTGTGCAACGCTTTAGTGGTAGTTTTTCAAGTTAAGTAATATTATATGCTACTAGAATAACTGCGCTCTGCATTTTCAGGTAGTATTAAGAAGTTCTGCATTACGGCCAGTGTAAAATTAATTGGGAATATAGTTTAAAAATTAGAAGTGAGAATATACAACTTTTGAATTTACCCGCGCATTTTTCACTTCCTAGCTCTGTCACTAGATGGCTGTCTGCCACTAGATAGTTGTGATTCTCACAAGAGAAGATAATTTTTAACAGTATAAGAAACTGGAATATAATATTCGTAGTTTACTCCCAGATTTTATCTGAAAACGAATTTATCGAAGCAGGTTTGTAAGTAAATTTATTGAATTATTTATTTTCTCATTCTTATTATTCTTTATCTATTTTTTTATGACACTATTTCTGGAAATATCGTGATTTTGGTCATTCATTTTCGTAAATTTTTTTTTTCAATTTGAAAAAAGTACTTTTTACATCATGTCCTCTAAAAAAGTAATTAAAATTTGGAAGAATAGATGTATTAATCCTTTTCAAAAAGAGAGGCATAAAGCAATTAATGTTAAACTTCGTGGTGTTTCACAGGACTTGCGTTTGAAATTTCCAACACTATCAGAAGGAGCTCAAATTTGCAGTTCATGTAGATACCAACTCATCAACTCAGCGGGAATACCAGCCTTGAACTCCGGTGATATTGCAGAGCCTTCTGGCAGAAATAAGGTTGATACTGAGGATCATGAAATGATTTCTGACAATGATGAAGATCAGCTATATGACAGCGAAAAAGATTTAGATGTGTTCGAAACTAAGCTGCAGTGTGAAAATAAATATCATAAAGCTGGTGTTGAAGTACTAGATCAAATCATCGAAAAATTCAATGCCTCTAAAGATCTTCAAGAACAATTTCAACTTCTCTCGCTTGCACCAAAATCTTGGGGACGAAGGAAACTGATGCAGGTGTTCAATACATCAGAGCGAAAAGCAAGAAATGTAAAAAAATTAGTTTCAGAGCATGGAATTCTTACGCTTCCGAATCCAAAAAGTGGAAGAGCATTGACTCCTGAAACTGAAACAGTAGTGAAAAACTTTTATGAACGCGATGACATAAGCCCATATGGGGCATAATTTCTCAAGTGTACCCACCTTGAAAATGAAAGTTGTCCGATCGGGCTAAAAATTGGCCCAATTGTAGTCCTCTTAGATAATACTCCTCACACCAAAAATAAATTAATTTTGATCTTTATTCATCAAAGTGGAGGGGGTACAATTTTTGTTTTTTTAAGAAAGGCCTTACTTTCAAACATTAGTAACTTTTTTCCTATTGCCGTAAACAAAATTTCACTGCAAATGTTTTTTATAGATTTTTTCACAAAATTTTTTTTCGTCGTAACGATTTTCAAAAAAAGTCAAAATTTGACACTAATTTTTGAAAATCAAAAATAAATTTGACTTTTTCTGAAATTTCGACACCTTTTTTTTTCTTCAAAATAGTTTTAAAAGAAAGCTGAGTTTTTTCCTATAAGATCCCCAATTTTCAGAGTGGCAAATTTATTTGTCTCCGAGTAATAGAACGATACGTAAACAAAATGCCTTGATAGAGCGGCTGGCGCGCGATATCCCCTAGTGCGCTCACGCCGAGGATCTTTGTGCAATGCTTTAGTGCCAGTTTTTTAAATTAAGTAATATTTTATGCTACTAAAAAACTGTTTTTTCAAAAAGTGAGGCATAAAGCAACTAATCTTAAACTCCGTGGTCTTGCCCACGACTTCCATTTGAAATTCCCTGCACTACCAGAAGGGGCTCAAATTTGCAGTTCATGTAGATACCAACTCAACAACTCAGCGGCAATATCATCCTTGAACTCTGGTGATATTGCAGAACCTTCCGGTAGAGATAAGGTAGATACTGAGGATCATGAAATGATATCTGACGATGATGAAGATTAGCTATATGACAGCGAAAAAGATTTAGATGTCTTAGGCATCAATCTGCATAGTGAAAAAAATATCATAAAGCTGGTGTTGAAGTACTTTGTCAAATCATCGAAAAATGCAATGCCTCTAAAGATCTTCAAGAACAATTTGAAGATTTCTCGCT
>CAKNWU010088753.1:0-12689 GCA_932072015.1 Andricus quercustozae | reverse complement strand
TTTTTTTTTTTTCATTTTTTTTTAAAGGGATACTGTTTTTCAATACTTTATTCACTTCATCTCGCTAGGCACAGATGATGATGGAAAATACTACTGCGTCATCCTAAGATGAATTGGATTCTTCATAAAATCATTATCTCCGTCGACCGACAAGGGAGCCTTTTGAGTTTTTATATTGAGTTCATATCGTGCGAAAGGTGTGGGTACTATTGTTGTTGTTTGAAATAAGAAGCGTCGCGAGGGCTGCTGACCGAGCATGGGCGAATCCATAACTTCTGGTATTTCTTTAAAGCGTACGGTGCCCTTTCGAGGTTCGCCCTCTACAGGAACACGTTCGGTTTCTTTTTCGGATTCTAAAACTGACTCCTTGTCATTTTTTTGATAAAAATATTGTTTGAATTACTCTAAAATGTTATTTACTCGATCTGGTAAGGGGTCATTTGTTCCCACGCAAGGATCCATATTCTTTAGATAAAGTAGCAAATCCTGTTCTTCTTCTCCCTCAGAAACTGCAGTAATATTTATTTGTTTGGGTTCATCGGGATTTGCTTCATTGAAACATTCATGATCCCAAAAATAGGATTGGTGTTCTGTGATTGATTTATCAAATTCGGCTACAGGTTTTTGGATTGCCTTTTTCAGGTTATGCGCGTCTGCCTTATCTGCTCAGTGTCTGGAAACGATCGGCACGCTGTTTTCCTGATCAGGGCAATGACTGTCCTCGCTACTGGTGAAGTTCGGAGTAAGATCCACTACGACGTCAAGATACGTTTCAGATTCCTCAGAGGGATCCTTGTGAAAAGTACCGTCCTCTAGGCAAGCTGAAACTGTTGGGTTACCTTCGGTAATCCCAGCTCTAGCGAGTTGGTCTGCAGCATGTTATTTCCATGGGAGTTACAGCTTTTCATAGTTCTTCAAATTCTGTTTTATTGACTACTGACTTCACATCGGCGGTCTTCCGCCCGTTGGTTTCCCAAGTAGGCATCCATTTAGTACAACTATCAATGAGGAACTTGGAATCTGTAAATATCGTCAATTTAGTTATGCCATTTTCAACGGCTTTCTTATCTGCTGCTGTCGCAGCCTGTATTTCGGCAGAGTTATTAGTTTGCCACCCTTGTGCAGATATCCAGATATTCCAGGGATGATCAGGGTCAAACAATAACCCTATGCCTCCTTCTGGTTCTCCTTCATGATTGTGAATACATGCTACAGCTATATAAACGTCAATTGTCTGGTTGAATTGAGCCGAGAACCATGGATTTGGTAAATACGGTTGCGCACTTTAAACAGTAAGTTCTTTTGAAGGAGTTGCAAGAGTAGGTTTCAGCCTGGGGAATACGATATAGTCCTTTCTATAAATGTGTGCACTGGAGTCCTCGCTGTTCTTGGATGAAGCAGCCTCGGATGACGGATTTTCTCGAGTGTGAGTAGGTATTTTAAGCCCGTCTCTGTTACGTGACCGTTGTTTCAGTCTACTTGCTATAGAGCTTTGGTCAAAAAGAGGTTCCTTGTGATGCGCAGGAGGCCGGTGCGGTTCGTCGAAATCATAAGTTGTTGAAATTCCAGGTAATCTCTTCCTGTGGCCCACAACCTTTCCGGCTTGAGTCGCAGGCTGTTCTTTTGAAGCTAGCGTGGTTGTCAATGGTTTAAGGGTGGCATTTCCTACCGAAAGTTTTCCTGTTGTGTTTGATTTAAGTGGCAGCACACAATGTATCGTTAAAAAAGAATGTGATTCTAGGATCAGATTGTTTTCTTCGTTGTTTTTAGTGGATGGAATAGCGGGTTGTTTGGAAAAGTCGGTGTCTGGATGTTCGTCCTCATTGTGAATCTCGTGTGGGTTATGTTTTGTTAATCCTATCGGGTTTCCGGTAAGGGCTTCTACTCCACGATTTAATTTTCCCTTTTGATATTTGAATGTGAATTGATAATCTTTAAGCATATATCGCCAGCAAATGAGTCGTGGTCCAGGGTTATATGCGTACGTAATCCAGTGGACCGGCTCGTGATCACAGGCATAGAGAGAAGGTCGGAAATTATTAACTGCATATTGTACGGCAAGACATTCTTTTTCTGTTGTGTCATAACGCTCTTCTATATTTCTCATTATTTTTTATTAGTAGGCAATGAGCATATCCATATTGTCCGCTTCTTGTGTGAGCACAGCTCCTACAGCATAGTCAGATGCAACCGTAGTTAGTTTAAACGATTTGGAAAAATCTGGATATTTGAAAATAGGTTCATGACATAAAGCATTACGTGATTTAACAAAGCTTTCTTCCTGTTCTGGTCTGCAAACGAACTTTGACTCCTTTTTTAACAAGTCGGCCAACGTTTTGGCTAGTTTCGCATAATTTTCTACAAATCTTCAGTAGTACCCTGACAATCCCAAGAACTGACAAACATTGCGTACAGTCGAATGTTGCGTCTCAAATACGCTACTTCGGGATACAGAAAATCACATTTATCCGGTTGTAGTTTTAAACTAGCTTCTTGTAATCGCTTCAAGAGTCTTCTGGCCTTTTTATCATGCTCTTCCAGAAATTCGAAGTATATAACGATGTCCTCTAAGGCAACAAAAGCTTTAGTTCCAAGCATTCCTTTGAGGACCGTCTCCATTAATCGCTGACATGTAGCGGGGGCGTTCTTTATACCCATAGGCATCCTTCTATACTCAAAATGACCCATTGAAGTTAAAAGAGCTGTTTTGGCCCTGTCGGCAGGATGAGTTTCAACCTGATGATAACCACTTGCAAGGTCAAATAAAGAGAAATATTAGGCTTTGTCCAGCCTATCTAGTATATCACTAATGTTGAGTAATGGATATGCATCGCCTACCACTTTCTCATTTAAAGCCCTATTGTCGATTACCATACGATACTTTCGTTTTCCTGAAGCGTCAAGCTTGTTCGGCATAATCATCACGGGTGAACTATATGGTGATTTTGACGGGACAAGTATTCCACTTTTAAGTTGTTTATTGATCTGTATAGACATTTGTTCTTGTGCTTCCGGCGCCTGACGATATTGCTTCTTCGAGATGACAATATCATCAGTCGTCGGAATTCTACGCTGAACCTTATGAGTTACGCTAAGCATTTCCCTATTAAGATGGAATATGTCCGTGAAGTCCCTGGCTCAAGCAAAAACTAAGTTTTTTTCAAGTTCATTTAAATGAGCTACGTGTAAGCTACTAATGACTTTTTCTGTTCGGCCCACAGGATCATTCCCTGTTTCATACTGCAAATTATCTTCGGATTCCGATTCCTCGGAGCCTGCTCCAAGAAATTCGCAATAGTATTCGAAGTGAATGATTTCCTGTGGTTGTATATCGAAGTTCATAACGCTTTCAGTAGTGTTGTAGGCGTATGAGTAGCATATACCATCGTTTTTTTCACGATTCCTTCACCTATGTAAATTCCTTCCGGTGCTTCTACGCGGGGGAGATAGCGCTCCGATAAGTCCTGATTCGCCACGTCGATAAGTACTAGTTGGTTTACACGTGCTTTTAGATTTAAAATCCGAGAAAAGGAGTTAATTTCCTTTCGTAATTTCCTTCGTGGTAATTTTCATTCATTGTCAACTAAAGGTATCGCAGTAATAGGCCTTGGTATAATTACTAAGGTGTTGTGTCTAAATGACAACTGCACTTGTTCCTGAAGAAGGTATGAGCGGCCGATTATCCCGTCGGCAGAGAGGGCAAAATCGTTGGGCACAACATGAACTTCCAGGGAGTCGTCCAGTAGTTTATTTAATACTGTTCCATGAGTACTAACTAATTCTTCAGTTATACCTGAGACCTTAATAAAATTTGCGGCTGAACTCAGATCTACCAACAAGAAAGCACTTCCTTCACGAAACTCACACGCGGTTAGTTGGATGACGGGAGAGTCTTCTTTTTGGTAGCCTGTTCTGTAAACTCGTTTTGGTTTTTCAAAAAATTTACTGTTTTGGGACGCTCTTTCAATATTGGGCTCGTTGAGAAGTCCTGTGAACGATCCTGCGAGTAGTATAAAGGTGCACGTATAGGCGACATCGGTCTCGACCAATGTTGTGGACTGGGTGGAGGCCAAGGAGCAGTATTGGTTGTGTTTCGCGGTGGGATGCTGTACGGGAAATGGATACCCGAAGTTGAGAGGATACATTGAAGGATAGTGACATTGTGGTGGATATGGATTTGCCAACGTCTTCCAGCTGCTTAGAATACGGGCTAGGTGATCTGCCCGTTTCTGGAGTTCGATCCTGTGGTGTAACGTTTTAGATCGAGGCCGAAGCCACCCTGGCTTTTTCAGCGTATTTCTGTCGTTCCTCCACATGAATAGCATGTTCATAAGCCTCATTAATATCCCGAGGGTTTCTTGTATCGACAAATGTTGACATTTCGTCCGGTAATCCACGGATAAAAGCATCAAGAGCGCAGTCATGACTGGCTCCATCATAGTAGCCGTCTTATCACTTGATTCAGTATATTTTTCTTTGAAGGAACGCTTTGCTCCACTAAGAAGCCCCAAGGTTCTATCATATTAATCAGTGACATTCTCAGTCTGTTTCATACGCAAATTTACAATGGCATCAAAGTACCCTTGGTACTTCTTAGTGTACCGTAGCCATGGCAGCACTCACAGCCATGATATGTGCTGTTTGATTTGAAGGGAACTGAATGTTAGGAGATACTCCTAAGATCGATTCTTGCCTTAAGGATCGTTCTTGGCTTTTATTCTGCGATTTATCGTCTATTTTATCGTGCGGCATATCGCTATTTTTTTTAAATTTTGTTTTAATAGTTGTAAAGGAAAATTTTAATCATCTGCTGTCTTAATATACAAAAGCCGAGTATACAGCTCAAGAGCGCTCACAATGAAAGACAATCAGATTCGAGCTAAGGCCAGATTAAAAATTCAATTAAGAATTGAATTCAATTCAGCTTCGAATATCATTTGTTTTTAGTATAAGGTAATTACTATCACCTTCCATCTTTAAATGCTTTATTTATATCTATTTCATCGCAATTCGATCCCTCGACCAAATAAACAAGGGTAGGTTACCGAAAAAATATGAATTGGCTTCAGTTTTTGATTGTAATCCCAAACGAGACATCTATTTTCATCATTCAATGGGAATATAATAATGTTAAAGGCACATACCTTGAATCACACCTATAATTGTTGAAACTATTTACAAATACAATACCGTTTGACATATTCTTCAAGCCTTTGGTCAATCAAACCAAGAGAGGAGCTAGGTCCTTAGACTATTGATGGTATTAACGGCCTATTAAGGCTCGTTTTAACGCATCACTCCCGCTCTCTATCTCTCTTACTGTGCATTATTCACAATCACTTATCTGAATATAGATCAAGCCATTATAATTTTGCAAATAGCAAAAAAAAATTATTATCTATTCAATTCAACAATCTATTATTTGCCCAAAAGGAAAAACGCTAGATTCTAAATATAATCTTGATTAAAAACAGGATATGAAGTAGATAACTCCTTGAATGATGCTCCGATGTATATCGTTCAAAGAGTCGTTGTATACTGACTGATCTTCCGCAAGGCCCTCAATGTCATTAAAAATATTCTACATCTTAAAAAAAGGGGCGGGGGGTAGCCAAAATTGAGAGGAGGGTAGCCGCTAGGGTTGCAGTTCCGTTTCCATCACCGACCTAGAGATCTCCTTAAAGATTTCGTCCTGGATCTCCAAGGGCGTTCTACCCTCCATAATAATATCGTCATTGGACTCAATGATGTCTTTATCGTCATTGGATTCGATCACGAATACTTCTGGGGGTCGTTCCGTTTCTATGAAAGTTGTAGTTGTTAACTGAGCCGTTTGATCGACGGCCCGCAAAGCATCGTCCAGCAATGTGTTGAATAGTGATTAAAATTCTTCTCGACTTTTAATTTCATTGAATGTATCCTCTTTTCTAGGGAGAGGGGGATCTGTGAATCGGAAATTTACAGGGATGTTTACCGCCTCGCCGGAAGGGTGAACTAAATTTTTGAGTTCATGAACGAGGATTTTAGTAGCCAAGAACTTTTCGGAAGTTTCCCGCAGTTGCATTTCTTTCTGACGTTTCCGAGCTTTTCTACCTCGATCGAGGTGACGGATGCTTTTTGGTGGATTTAACGATATACTTGCGAATTTTTGTGTATGTTTTTTTAAATAGGTTTATCAAATCACTTCATATTGTCATAAAGACTTCTTCTGGCTAGAATTGGTCATTCGACTCCATTCAGGTAATCACCTTTACGCGTTGTTACCTGTACCCTAGAAAAGTTTTCGACTGCCTTTACGCGTTATCACTTGAGTCTCAGAAGAGGTTTCGACTGCCGGTAAGTGCGTCTAGGCTCTTTGCAACTCGAATTATAACTTTAACAAAAAGGAAACATTTTTGCTAATAACCCGTCTAGCCTTTTTGCAGTAAAATTAAACTTTCAGCAAAGAATACTGGTATAAATGTTTTAATTTTACAAAAATTTTGAAAATTCCACATTACTCAAATCAAACTAAATGTGAAATTTTTTCTGTCAAATAATATTCACGAATACACAGAAAGGCTTCACAGTTAATTATACAACAGCAGGAAAATGTGAAGTAAATATTAATTTTTAATTTGAGAAATCCACACAGAACTTTTAGAAGTATTTAGTAATTTAGCAGATCAAAAGTAGGATACAAAAATTGTAACCCCAACCGCTGCCACTAAAAATTCTGGTAGTGTGAAAAATGGATTTTATTATTGTATCACCGGAGGTACTCAGACAATCATTTAAAATTCCTCTCAAATTTTTATTTGATTTTTATGCGGTATTTCGTTTTTTGACCTCTGCTTGCCGGGTAGTACTTTTCCTATCGCCGTAAATTTCTTATGGGTATAAGGGTCGACGAATAAAGTTTTAAACTTGAATTTATCTGATTCCAAGAAACAACTCAAGTTTATTCATTTGAAACATGGTTGATGTCATGAAATGTAATGGCCTTAAACCTACCGCCTGACCTTCCAGCGTGAAGTGTCAACGGGACAAACATCAGACAGAGAGAGAGAGAGGGAGAGAGAGAGGGAGAGAGAGAGTATTCGAAATATACCTTCTAAAGAAATATTTATATTATACTTCTAACCCTTTGTTTACATGCAGGCCTCCTGATTTGGCTGTTACTTCTAATGAGTCACCAGAAACAACAGTCGCCACCGTCTTCATTCACACTCACACACGACATGTCGCGACCGTTGCCCCGTCAATTTTTACGATATTGACACAATCTTACACAGGCTATTACGTCGGATCATTCCGGCTATACGGATGTGGACTTAATAATCGGGATGATCCACGCACAATTCACTCGACTTTCTAATCCTTTGAATATGTTATTATTCACTCAGTAACTGGACTGGGTGCACTAAGCTGGTTTACGCGATTTTTACGTTTCTCCCGTTAGCGTCCCCAAAACACTCTTAGTGTACTCGCTTTCGGCCCGGAACCTTCTGGGCAACCATCAAGACGCACACGTGAGAGGAAAAGCGGACGGAGTGCGAGAATATTTTACCTGTCCTTTTTATCTTACCGAAATTCTTGATAGTACAAGAAGTTAACGGAGAATGCTAGGGAGACTTGACTGCGATTAATATCTTTGAATTATGGGTAGGGATTTTTGCAATTCTGAAATTTGTAGTCCAGCTGACTGCTGTCGGATCGACGGAAGGATATGGCGTGACTTCAAAAATGCTGACTCTGATAAGGCATTGACTGAGCAATCTTTCAGGGCACGTGCACTAATGTCAATTTAAGGTAAAACTTTTAATTTAGGTTATTAAAATTATTATTCTCATGATCAACCGCAACAGTCGAACCCTTCTGCAAAAGTTATGCATTATTTCAGATTTTAATTTTAAATAGAGTATAAGTTTTAGAATTTAGAAAACTATTTACTGGAATTGTTGATTAGCAATTGCAAACAATTACTGCCCACACCAATATTGCTTATTGATTTCAAAACTCAACAATCAATACAGGGCACATTTATAACTATAGACATTTTGATAAAATTTATAGTGAGGTATAGTATCTATTGATTTGGACGTAACTATCTGCCCCTAGAATGGTACTGACATAGATTGATATCGATCACCGAAATCTTCATCTTTTTTGATCGTTCCGAAAATGTACACATAGATGATTCGAAAATTATTAAGACTTTTATGAATATTTTATGAATATAAGAGAAGTGGCAGGAGATATTATAATTATCGCTGGCTGGCTCTCGCGCTTTCTCCATCCAACGTAGTGCCTGCCATAAAACTCGAAGACATGATATTGAAACAATGCCGCAGGTATGAAAAAAACATCTCCTGTGGGGAAGTCTGGTTTTTACAGTAACTTAGGGTTTCTGGAGTAAATTCCTCGAGAACACGAGATTAAACCAATGCCCCAGGTGTAATAAACACATTTTTTCCGGAGAAGTCTAGTTTTTACAGTACTTTGGAGACCTTGGAGTAAGTTCCACGAGGAGACGAGATCAAATCAATGCCCCAAGTATGAAAAATACATCTTTTTCGGGGAAGTCTGGTGTTTACAGTACTTAAGGGTCCCTGAAGTAAGTACCTCGAGAACGCGATATGGAACCGATGCCCCAGGTATACGAAAAACACATCTTCTCCGCGGAAGCCTGGTTTTTCAGTACTTAAAAGTACCTGGATTAAGTTCCTCGGTACGCGATATTAAGCCAATGCCCCAGGTGTAAGAAAATAAATCTTCTCCGGGAAAGTTTGGTTTTAACAGAACCTAAGTGTCCCTGAAATAAGTGCTTTGAGGACAAGAGATTGAATCATTGCCCCAGGTGTAAAAACACATCTTCTCCGGAGAAGTCTGGTTTTTACAGTACTTTAGGGTCCCTAGAGTAAGTTCCTCGAGGAAACGAGATTAAACCAATGCCCTAGGTATAAAAAACAAATCTGTGCCGGGTAAGTCTGATTCCTGCAGTATCAAGGGTCCCTGGAGTAAGTTCCTTCATGACACGAGATTAAACCAATGCCCCAGGTGTAAAAAACACATTGTTTCCGGAGAAGTCTGGTTTTTACTGTATATTGTGCACCCTGCGGTAAGTTCCACAAGGACAAGGGATAAAACTAATGCCCCAGCTGTAAAAAACGCATCTTCTCCGGGGAACTCTGGTTTTTACAGTACTTTAGTGTCCCTGGAGGAAGTTTCTCGAGGGCACGATATCAAACCAATTCCCCAGGTATGAAAAACACATCTTCTCCAGGGAAGTGTGGTCTTTACAGTACTTAAGAGACCCTGTAGTAAGTTCCGCGAGGACACGAGATGAAATCACTGCCCCATGAGTAAAATAACAAATCGTCGGGCAAGCCTGGTTTTTATAGAACTTTAGCGTCCCTGGAGTAAGTTGCTCGAGGACACGAAATTGAACCGATGCCCCAGGTATGAAAAACACATCTTCCCGGGGAAGTATAGTTTTTACAGTACTTAGGGGTCCCTGGTGTAAGTTCCTCGAGATTATGAGGTTGAATCGTTGTATCTGGTAAAATAGAACAATTTGACTGTTTACAAACAGTCAATAAGATTAACTAGTATAACATTTGGCCATTTCACGTATAAAAATCGGTTTTTAAATTAAAACAGCTTGAGAATGAACAATAAAACTGCATCATAAGATTCAACCAATGCCGGAAACATTTTATAATTAAAAACTATGCTAAGCTATTTATGAAAATATTTATAAATACATGTACATTATATAGGAAGGTTTCAGTACAAAACTAGATAGGCAACCAGATCGGAACTTTTCAAGAGAGCGAAAAAAACATTCAGTAGAATCGAAATCACCATCAACTGATCAAACAAAATTGCACTTCTGAACTGAAGTGTTTCTGCGAAAATAATATTAACTAGAGTCATGGGATTTCGTTTTTGTGATTATTATTAATTAAAAATTTGTTTGGAGGTTTTAGTTGAAGGCCTCTACAAAAAAGGATACTTCGTCTCCTTGAGATTCTGCGACTTCAAGTATACAATCTGCTTGATTAGAAACGCATTCTGTCATAACTATTTAATAAACTCTGTCATAACTATTTTATAATCTCTCTTGGCTGAAGAGGAACTTTTTTGTCGAAAATTCTACTTCTCGGGAAAATAATAAATTTTTTTTCGTCCATTCTCATATTATTCTCCCAGGCAAAATATTAAACTCGATTTTTTGCTTCTTAACACAATTTTTGTTCATGAAAACAGTCTCCTTTTTATGGTTACATATAGAGTTATAATTTAGCATTATTCATAAAAAGTGGTGGTTTGACGCTTAGAAAATAATGAAATATATTGTTTCAATTCTAAATTATAATAAAGGTAAGTATTCAGATCGTACAATGAAACTTGAAACAACATATTTCACTCAACTTTTATGTTGAACACAACTTTAAAAAAAAATTATTGTGAGATGCACCCTACCGGTACAAAATGACTAGAAAATCTCAGAAGAATATCAGGTTTAGTCACTTTTCTGATACTTGTATCTATAGTTAGTCAGAAAGTAGTTTATACAGAAACAGGTGTGATTTTATGAGGCTTGCAAACTATACTTTACCCGAATACTTGCCGGCAGAGGGGTCCTTGGTTCGTAACCAGGCAAATATTACAAATTTTTAAAAACTAAATATTTTAAAATTAGCGATTTGAACGTATGATATTTGGACTCTACACGTTTTGCAATTCCAGACATATGTAATTCATTTCAAAATGTTTGAAATTTCAATGAGGATAAAATATGGAACAATTTATTTTCGAATTTATTGCTTGTAAAATTTTCAACTTTTTTAGACAAATCACATATGTATATAATCGCAAAAATGTGCAGATTCCAAATAACTTGTTTTCAAATCGATAATGGCCAAATATTTTTTTTTTAATTTCGTGACTCGCACGGGCTTACGAACAAAGGGCCCCCGATTAAGATGATCAGTCACGTTGTGCCTGTTTACGGCTGTATTTTAGTGATTCATTCCCATCTATTCTAGACAACCACCCAGGTAAATCGAATTCCTGTAGCAAGTTTCAACTGCTAGACTGCGTGGGTACTAACGAAAGCCAGATTTAAGAGCATAATATACAAAAATAACTTTTGTTTACAATTTTAAAATGAGGGACTTGAAAGTTACAAAATCAGAATCTATGAATCTATACGATTTAAATGTGTAAAATTTGCCTTTCTAAGTTCAAAATACATCACACTTTGTAAGTATCTCGTAAACTGTCAGGATATTACTGCACACACACACACACACACATATATATATATATATATATATATATATATATCATATCATAGTTTCGGTTTCGATTCCTTTGGAATAGAACTGAAGGGCCTATGACAAAGCCACCGAACGCGTCCTCGGGTTGCGGATAAAGGGTCCCTGTACCAAGGGTTTCTGCTGAATATGGTTACAATAATTAATAAGCAGTCGCGGACAATTGTCCAGGGATGGTCCCGAAGGAATAACCCCTAAGCGGAGGCGTGACAACCGTGCCGAAAGCTGAATGGCACCTGGGTGAGGTGTCTCAAACGGTGACTCTGGGATACCGGGCGACCTCTCAGAGTATGCAGCCTTATCCTTGCATGCGGGGCTCTACAAGGACGGACGAACCCTTTTCCCTAGCTGCTCGTAGGAACAACAATGACAACACCAAACATAGTTGTAGTAAGTGCGGTTCAAAACAATCGAACGCGCAGGGCTCCCGACAGTGGGTCGGAGAACAATGCCGACTATCCTATAGTTGGGGGAGCCAATCAAGACGAGGTCAATGCGATTGACCGGCAGAATCTCGTTACTTTTAGGTGGACGGATCGACTCAGGGACGACCTGCTGGAGTGCTATGATACCAGTATGACCCCTGAACGAAAAGGTTACATGGCACGACTGCATACTCTGTGGTGCGAGAAACACCCAGAGCTCTCGCATTTTTCGCATCAACGTCTGCGAAACCGTGCCGAGGAACTCCGAAAAAGGGGTTATATAAGCGGAGCGCCTACTCAACCGCAGCCAGAAGAAGCCGGCAACAGAGAAAGAGAGGCGACACTGAGAACAACCGCGAGCAGACATCCAATAGAGGAAGAGCGACGCTTCAGGACCCGGAGAAACATCAACATTCAGGTTTCTCTTAAGCCCAAAGATCTGGCTGAACTGGATGACGAGCTTCGTGGAGATTTTTCCGAAGAACCTGACCTCTGGACTATTAATTGTAGTGTGTATAATGCAGTGAGAGCTTTGGCAGATGCAAACCGTAAAACAAAAGCAACGGTTGATCATAAGACCAAAAGACGAATGCATCAACTCAGCACAAAGATAGGCTGGGCTAGACAGTACGCGTCCCGCATTCAGTGTGTGATTGACTACATAACATCTGGCAGGACTTTCACTGCCAAGGTTCGACAGTTCGCACGCGATCTGCGGATCTGTCATCACACACTTAACAAGTCCAAGCTACTGACCATCAGGCAGCATATTGTTGACAGAATACGAATACTATCTCACGCTAGGAGAAGTCTAGAGCGGAGAGAGAGGTGGGTCAGAGAAAATCAGCAGTTTTTGTCTGACCCATCTCGACTCTTCCAAGACCCTCCAGTTACTGTCGACCACCCGCCCACACCAGAGGAGGTCGAGGCATTTTGGAGA
>CAKNWU010088701.1:0-15262 GCA_932072015.1 Andricus quercustozae | reverse complement strand
TCCAAGTAAGAGAGCGATTAAGGATATAGCCTAAATATTTCACAGAATCCACAAAGGGGATTAGACGCCCATCGATCAAGAGAGGAGGCAAGGTTGCAATAGTTGCAAGTGAAGATGAGGAAGCAGGTCCTATGATTATAGCCTTAGTTTTAGCAGGGTTAAGAGTGAGTCCGTTTGTCACTGCACCACCAAATCAATATCCTCCTATACCTTTTGAAGTAAGCTCTTAAGAGTGGCAATAGGCCCAGAAAGGTAAAGCTTAAAGTCGTCAGCATATTTGTGATACTTGCAATAACAAAGTTCACTACCAAGTTCAGAGGTATAAATATTAAATAAAGTGGGCGCAAGCGTGGATCCCTGAGGGACACCACTCTTGACCTCCCCACAATCAGTACGCTTGCCATTGCTGATTTGTACTCTTTCAGAATGGTTACTAAGATAAGATTCAAACCATTTAACAGCCATATTCTAGAGGTGAAGTCATTTGAGCCTAGTCAATAGTAAATTATGGTTAACTGTATCAAACGCCTTAGAAAATAGCTGTAAGAGTGCTATGCCTGGCACGAAATTCAGATTGCATTGGCTCAATTAAATTGTTTGTTTCAATATGTGCAGTAAGTTGCTGATGGACAATGCGTTCGAAAGGTTCAGAGAAGGCACTGAGGATGGATATCGGGCGGAAATCTTTGAGAGAGCTAGGGTTAGATATTTTAGGAATAGGGCGAATAATCGCCTTTTTCCAGGTATCAGGGAAGATTCCCACCTATAGAGATGCGTTATAGATATGCAAGATAATAGGCCAATCACTGGTAAAGCTAAGCGAATCATTTTAATTGAGATACCATCAGAACCTTGAGCATTTGATTTTACCTCTAAGAGTTTTTTAATTAGGGTTTCTTGCGATATGTCAGAAAAGAATAATTTAGTATCATCAAAGGTTGAGGGAATTGCAGACAAGAAAAGAGTGCTGTTTGCAAGGAGTGCGGGTTTTGTGGTGAAGGCTATCAAAAGATCTGCGGGGGGGAAATTGTTATCAGGAGCCAAGTGTTTTGGAGGAATAAGTTCAAGTCGTCTCAAGAGAAACCAGGTGTTTTCATTTTTATTTCTGTTTTTAATAGCATTGTAATTATATTGGTTATATGAATCCCTGATTTTGGTTCGAACTAAGTTTCTCAATTTACGAAATTCGGCTTGAATAGTACTATTTTTGGTTCTTTTAGCCAATCTACGTTTTTTCTCTCTTTCTGTCATCAAGTCTTTGATATAAGATGTAATCCAAGGAGTGGACTTCTTTTTTGCTTTAAGAGTATGAAGAGGCGCAAATTTGTCAAAAGCTAAAGATAAAGATTTTGTTAGAAAAATAACATTTCTATTTATATCCTTTTCAATAAAAATTCTTTTCCAATCATAAGTAGAGATATGTTCAAGAAATTCGGCTTCATTTATATTTGTGAGATTGCGTATAGACAGAGGAGATATACTAGAGGAGGGATGAACGGAGAACTGATATTGAATGCTGATGAGGTCGTGGTTTGAGAGGAATGAGATTGAGTGTTGAGTTGAAGAAATTACCTTGTCTAGATCATCAACAATCATCAAGTCAATCCATGTACTAGAATGATCGGTGTGGTGCGTGGTACTATGGGGAACTATAGATAATCCGGCGGAGAACACTACTGATTTTAAATAGTTAGTTAAATTGTTGGTAGAATTAAGATTTGTGTTTAGGTCACCAGTAAGTATAATGTTATTATAATTAGGTATAAGGTCAAAAATGTCAGTCTCAAGTTCCCTACAATAGGAAGCATTGGGAGGTTTGTAAATCACACCCACCAACATGCTGTCATGAGAAGAAGATACCTTGATAAAAAGGTATTCAGCAATAGGATAATTGGCACATTGTGAGATGCATAGAGATCTAGCTTATGACGATGAGAGGTTGGAAGGGCTAGTAAGAGACACAAGTCTCATGAGAGATTCTGAGTGTGGAAGGGATAATTACCTCTTAGTTTCAAAAATTAACCTAGGTAAAAAATGTAAAAGACGCATGGTCAATACTACGGAATAGCATCGTCACGAGTGCATCTGAAGTCTGTGAGACTGCGGTTTTAGGAAGAATGAATGGAGATGCTTAATGAAATCATAAAATCCGCGTGGCTGTTTCACGAAGAAGCAAGCTTATTTGAGAAAGTTAAACATTATGGATCTTAGAAATTCCGAGAGAATTATACTAGGTAATGATTACAGGTATAAGAACAAAAAAGGAAGAATACTAGTTAAATAAAGCAAGGGTCCAATCAAAGCGGATGAAAAACATGCAAAATTATTTTGGGGAAAATAAGAAATTATTTTGGAAATGGTTCGAGAAGATTAGAATAAGAAATAGTAGTGCAGTGTTAGTAAAATGGTATAGGATGGCGACAAAGTAAAAGACTGTGTGACTTTTTTGAATAAATTGTGCGCAGGCGATTCTATGGAGTATAACAACTGTGACATAGGAGAGGATACGTTAGGAAATCCCGTTGGTAGTGGCGAAATGGAAATTTGTGTCTCTGAGATTATGGCTATAATTGAGAACTTGAAAAATGATAAAGCTTCTGGTATGGACGGTATTACCACTGGGATACTGAAGACCGGTAATGAGTATTTGTCTGTAAGGCTGCGCGAGCTTATGAGTATATGTGCTGAGAATGGGATAGTTTCAAATGATTGGGGAACGGCAATTATCGTGACACTCTGCAAGGAAAAGTGTAATAAAGGTATCAGCTCTATTTGTAGTGTCATCAGCAATGTTTGACTCCTAAAAGCAATAAAAGACATATGTGAAGGTAGTAAATCGATTGTAGGGATAAATACATGGAAAACTTAGTGATATGTTTGGTAATAGACAGGAATTAGGAGTTATGCTATGGAATTAAGCAGGGTTAGGCAAATATGCGTTATATCATCTTTCGATCTGAGATTACCATTTGCAGATGTTATATTTGTTATGACAGAATGAGATGAGAATTTGCAGAGAATGTTGAGTAGGCCAAATACTAGCATAAAACGCATGGGTTTAAAGACTAACGCAAATAAGAGAGGATATACCATGTTGATAACTATTCGTATCTTGGAAGTATATTATTTACTAATGACGAAAAGATAGATGGAGAGATATCCAGACGTATGGACGTGGATAGAAAGATTATCGAAAGTGTAGGTGCCAGTGCGAGAAGAAAAAATGTGACAAATTAAGCTATAATTGCTATATATAATTATGTACTTACGGTATTGTACTTTTGAGTAGCGAGACTTGGACATATAAAAAAAACATAGGTGAAAAGTGAACGCGATTGGCTTGCCATTCCTGCGAAATATATGCAGTACAACGCTAATAGACAAAGTCAGTAATCAGTGGGTTCTCAAAGAATGTGGTGTAGGCGAAAATACTGATTCACAAGAGTAAAGGAAATTCGTTAAGATGATTTGGTCATTTTGAGAGACTGGTGGGAATGTGTAAACAAGACTCTGCAGCAACAATTTATAAGAAGGTATACAAATACAAGAAGTTGCATACAAAGATTTATAGATATAGAGAAAGCAAAAGTTGTGTACCAGGATACGGACATGTGGAGAAATATTGTTTGCAAGATATGTGTGACGAAGAGTGTCAGTAGGGTGATAGACGCCTGAAATGAAAGATTTTTGATACCCATGGGCCCTTCTGACGAGGTTTGCTTAGCGGATGTGGTAGAGGTAAAAAGTAGGCTTATTGATCAGTGTGTGTGATTATGTGTGAACTGTGACGGACCATGGCATTGTGAGTCTTATAACCTGGGGTATTTGCTAGAGAGATCGATCAACGACCCATGTCGGTGCTGTGTTGTAGAACTAGTGCTTTGTTTGAATATTGCTTATTATATAAATTCCTTGATCCCCGGTAGTGAAACAAGCCTGAAACTGAACGAATTACGCTTACCTCGAATGATACTTGTCTCAATGGTATAATATTAATGAAAAAAAAAACAGATTTGAAAACCTAGTTCTGAAATATTTTGATTTTTAAGGCCTCAAAATTAAAGTTATTCAATTTTAAAGGCTTTAATTTAATAATTTAAATTTTTCTCTAAATTACTCTTGAAAGTAAATCTCTTTTACCATTTTTCAACTGAATTTGAACATTTTTAAACTGCAGATGCGAGAGTTGGAATTAAATATTTTGGATGATACATTACAAAATCAGTCTACTATATTTAAAATCTAAATAAATCGTTAATTAGGTCGTTCAAAATGTTTCACCTCCTCCTTTGAAACCCTCTTTCCTCTCCTGGCTTCTTCTATCCAATCATATCCTATCCTACCCTGCCCTATCTTATCCAATCCTATCTGTCGTGTTCTGCCCTGCCCTGCCCAGTGCTGCCCAGTCTTGTACAGTCGTGTCCTGCTCAATGTTGTTATGTGCTGTCATGTCCTACCCTATTCTGTCCTACCCTGAACAATCCTATCATATCCTATCCTACTATATCCTATCATATAATATTATATCCTATTATTTCTAATCCTACCCTATCCCACTATCCTATTATTTCTTATCGTAACCTATACTATCCTACCCTACCATATCCTATCATATCATATTCTATCCTATACTATTCTATCATATCCTATCCTGTCTTATCCTATCATATCTGATATTATCCTATCATATGTAAAGTTGAGATCAAAAATAAAATTTTTGGCCACGGTACTGTTGGTTCGACACAAGTAGGCAGTAATTGTTTAATAGTTTGTTTTATGCTAGAAATGTGTGCACAGGTGGAGAATATTCTAAAAGAAGTGACACATATGTTTCTATAACCGAACAGTATAGAGCCAGTGGAACCTACCGACTGAGAATTAGACTAGGCAATGATTACAGGGAAAAGAACAGAAAATTAAAAATGCTAGTTAAAGAAAGCAAGGGTAGAATCAAAGCGGACGAAGATTAGAAAATTCAAAATGATTTTAAAGGAAATATTAAATAATTTTGAAAATGGTCCAAGAAGATTCGGAAAGAAAGTAGTAGCACAGAGTTATTCAGAATCAAGAATATCGATGGTGAAATGGCATGGGATGCAGACAAAGTAAAAGACTCTGCGAGTGAATTTTTTCGCAAATTGTATACAGGCGAAGCTATGGAACATAACAAATGTTGCATAGTAGAGGACACGTGAGGAAATCCCATTGAAAGTAACGAAATATAAATGCTTGGCTCTGAAATAAGGGCAATAATTAAGAACTTAAAGTAGTACAATGATGATTATTTGTCTGTAAGGCTGAGCTAATTGATAAATATATATGCTGAGAATAGAGAAGTTCCAAATGATTGGAGAAATGCAATAAAAATAACTGCGCGAGTTATAGAGCTATCAGCTTACTAAGTACGGCAGGTGGAGCCCATATTTAGCTAAAGGCAGATCACGGAAAAATGTCTGACCTAAGGAAAAAAGTTTTCTGTGTAAATATATACCAAACGAATGTTTTTATTATCTACGGATAATAAAATTATTCACAATCTGTCGAAAATAATAAATTCTCGAACTTAGGAACTGACTCTTTCGCCTCAAGAAATGTTTTTCCGTAAAGGGTTAATGAACCACTGCGTGATGGGCTTGATATTAGGAAGAGCGATAAGCAAGGATGCGTTATGTCCTCATCGCTATTCAATATATACTAGGATAAATGTCAAATAATGGCCCTCTTAGCCAAAGAAGGTGTGAATCACGGGACAGTGAAGGTGCATTGTTTGGTATTTGCATATGCTAAGGTTATTTACGGGAGAATTAGTTCAGGATTTGCAGTAAATATTGAGTAGACTAAATACTAGCATAAAGAATATGGACATTATAGAACTAACTTACATACAACAAAACTTATAATATTGAAAAGAAGGGATGAGAAAACAGTATGTACTTTGGAATTTTTAAGGAAAAGCCTTACTTCATCTACTTCTGCGAGACCATTTATTCAGAATTTTGTAAATTAAAATGAGTTTTCGGAATCAGACCGATTCCCTCATCAGATTATATGAGAGGCTATGAAGATGTAGAGATCCAATGTTGGTAGTGCTATTTATGATGTTGCGAGGTTAAAGGTTATGTAATCTACATTCCGTAAGAAAATTTTTCTCAGCGGAAGCTCTCCTGATATCTTCGTTAACGTTAATCCAGTGTTTAGTAGTAAAGAAGGCATCTGGGCCTGGAAATGGTCTGGAAGAAGTCGATGAAATAAGGTTTTTCTTTAAAAATTCCAAATTGTAATTTCCCAGACGTTAAATCAAGAATATTTACATCCCGAAATTTCTTTTTATGACAGTGTTCATAACAGTTCTCGATCAACCTAAAATATGTATAGCTTACACTTATATGCCTATCTACCCTATACCTATATACCCATCCACACACTACTACTTTCCAACAGAGCAATTAACGCCTACCCCGAAAGGGAAATGGCTTAATGGTATAATAATAATATCCTATCCTATTATATCCTATCTTATACTATACTATCATATCCAATCCTATATTATCCGATCTTATCCTATCCTATGCAAAGTTTAAATCAAAAATAAAATTTGTAGCTAGATCAAGAATGTATATCGTTGCTTCAGCTGAACATTTTTTTCCGTGTAGGTTTCGTAACTCTTAGATCAATTGTGGATGCTTTTGACGGACCTTTGCCATTCAGGGCCTGGCTACTTGATAATGTGTACACTCCACTGGTTTAATGGCTTTAACATGTTCATCAAGTTATTGTGCACGGTGCTGGTGGTTCCAAACAAGCAGCCAATGAATGTTTAATCATTCCTTTGATGTTAGGAGTGTGTACACATTTGGAAATTTTCAAACATCGATTACACCAAATAGATCGGATGAGTGAAGAGATACTGAATTCTGAAACATTAAAATATTGTTAAAAAAGTGATACATCTGTTGTTATAGCTGAATAAATCAGTCTTATCTACATATAGGCAATTTAATAGTTCCCAAATTTTTTTCATTGTTTCATAATCACAATTGAGCCGCTCTCAGCAAGAATAACTTAATTCGGAAAAATGCAAACAGAGAAAACACCAAAAGAAAAATAAATTTAGTTATTAGAGAATATTATGTACATTATATTATATACAGACTATAATATTCATTTTCCAAATGACATTTAACCTTTTACGCGTAGGTGATGTAGAAAATTAATAAATAGCTGAATCACTCTTTTATTTTTAATAACCAGGGCCGTTAGGTTAATGGGGGCCCTACTATCGGTCTCAAAAATCCTGGTCCCTGTGCAAATGCAAAAAAATCGCTTAAAAAAAGGAAAAACATTTTACCGATCCTCATTTCATCACATATAATTACAATACTATCCGACCGCGATGGGTTAATACGTTTTAATGTAAATTTGGAACGAATGTGAGAAAACGTTGCTAAAAGCACCTTTTATAACATGGTCAACTTTCGTGCGTCGTATTTCGTGAAAAAATTCATGAACTCGTTTGAAAAAACTATACAAGTTACCATGAACTTTTATGCACTGAGAGAAATGTCCTCTTGTGTCAAACGGATGTTTCTTGACATTAATGGAATTTTCTCTGTAATTTAAGATTAAGACGATTTGCATTTGTCTCAGCAGGAATCCTTTTGCATAGAAAATTATCCTCATAGGACTTTCTTCACTTATTCTTGCAGCTAAATAATTCTGGTTGTGTAAAATCTATATTCACGCGGTTTAAAATAAAACGGAAGAAAGGACGATGCTTTTGTTTCAAAACAACCTTTTCTTTGAGTTTTGATGCGTATATTTTTTTTAAATTTCAAAATATTTATAATTTGTGTAATTCTTGTCTGCACTAAATAAAACCAAAAGACAGAAAAACTAGTGATTAGATTATGCGTCAGGTCTCTTCATCAATGTTGAAACTCTAAAACAATTTAATTGCTTTCAATATTATGAAAGTAGTATTACAGATAGTCTTCAAAAACATAATAATGATAGGTAACATTTGATTTAATAGTTAAAAATAGTTTATTTAAACAAATACTCAAAGAAATTAGTTTCTATTCTTCCTATGGGCCTTAATAGATTAAAACCTGGTTTAAAACTTTATAAACTGTTAGTATAAATTTTCAATTTTTGACAATATTTGGGTACTAAATACCATTCTAATAACAAATCGGAACGATTTTATTGAAAAATTATTTTTGTCTGCAACAAACTGATGCACAGGAGTATTTGCTTAAATAAATTGTTTGTAGCAATTTTAAATAAAATTTACGGGTTCTTCACATATATCATTATTAATTGTGATCAACAGCGAGTTCACTTAGTTAATTTGTTTAAAGATAAAAAATTCAAGGTTACTTCACAGATAAATAATAGCTATTTTTGATACGAGTGTTTAAAATAGAAATTGCCTGTGCACACGTCTATCACACGCTATTTTCGCAAAAATTTTCGAGAAAGTTATTTAGTCATTTTTTACACTATTTCACCGCATTTTAAAAATTATTTTTATTTTGCCAATGTGCAAAGTTATTTATCTCTAATGTGCGCATGAGCGTCCATTTCTTCGATAAGAAAAAACTAGATGTGATTTTAAGTACGCATGGAAGCCCTTACTTTCGAAGTGGATGTGGCAAAATTATTTTTTTTCGATAATAAGGAGCACGAATCTTAATAATAATAAAGATGAAAGCAGTTGACGACCTTAAACCCTTTGCTTCCTCGAAAGAGGATCTTAAAATCCTTGCGAAGGTGGTGAATAGGTACTCTGAAGCGATTGGCATGAGCTTTGGACTGGACAAGTGTGCCTGAGTCCATCTACACCAAGGACGACTAGAAACAACACCATCGAGTGACGATCGGGATGTTCAACTCATAGGTGGAAATACCATTCAACATCTTGGTAATGGAGAAACTTATACATATCTTGGAATACCGCAAGCGGAAACCCAAGATGTGCGTGTGTTAAAAACGGCCCTTGTAAAAAGATATCGCCAAATTCTCAGAAAAATTTGGGCTGCCGAATTATTTGGAAAGAATAAGATCCAGGCCAGAACCTAACATCACTAACATCTTCGGTGCTCAAAAGTCGTGTACAGGAAGCAGAACATACGCTTCTATTAAGAGAACATGTTGACAAGCCCCTTCGTGGTAAATTCTACGGCATCATACGTAGAGAAGAGCTCTCGATGAGTCTGTCCAACATGTTTCTCAAGTCTGCTGGATTGAGATCGGAGACTGAGGAATTTCTTTTTGCCTGTACGGCGTTATAGACACCTTAGTTTACCGCGAGCGCATAATGAATATACCTGTAGGCGATACTAACTGCCGAGCGTGTAAGCAAGCGCCAGAAACACTTGGGCATATTC
Source organism: Andricus quercustozae (assembly GCA_932072015.1). Classification (NCBI taxonomy): domain Eukaryota; kingdom Metazoa; phylum Arthropoda; class Insecta; order Hymenoptera; family Cynipidae; genus Andricus; species Andricus quercustozae. The sequence goes on along the minus strand of CAKNWU010088701.1, from coordinate 5,873 downwards.
TCAGTGGATGCTTAAAGTATGAACGTTACGAGTACACCGAGAGACACAATGCGGCTCTAAAAGTGTTGTATTACCATCTTAGGCACTTCTATGGTGTTGATCTATTGCCCGTCTTGTCATACGCCCAGGGGGAACTCAAGTCCATTGTGGAGAATGATCAGTATAAGATAACCTGGAATTTCTGATTCTCCACCACTCAACATATCAGTGCTACGAAGCCTGACATTGTCCTCCAAGATCTGAAAACAAAGATCATTTACGTTATTGAATTCTCGGCACCATCCGATGGTAATATCTCGGCAAAGGGGGAAGAAAAACGGACGAAATATCAAGCACTTCTTTTCGAGCGGAGCACGCTGTACCAAGGATACAAAGTTCATCTCGTAGTCCTCATAAGCGGCTGTCTTGGAGGTATGAAAGCTTCATTTCATAGCCAGCTTAACAAAATTCCGGCTTGCCAGCGTCAAGCTTATTCCATCGCGAACCGGATGCAAAAGGCTTCTGGGATCACTTCATCTGGTCCGTCAACACTGTTCCTCATAACATTCTACAAAGATTGGTAGCTCTAAAAAAGTATCCACAGGTGAAACCTTCATCTCCAACTCTCCCGTCTGCCGCGTAAGGTCATCCGTGGCTGGAGACCTGACTCCAAGGAAGAGTGTTGAACGATGTTCTTTCGCATACATTTTCCGCTCTTGCTTACCTTCTAGGACAGAAGGAGCAGAAGTGGATGACGCAAACGTTCCAGTTGTGTCGGGAGTGGTTGCTTTAAGGAACCATGATCGTAGCTTCCGGAGCTTACAACTTCTCTACATTTTATTTCAACTTACCGCATGCAAATAGAAATTGGTAATTTTTTCTGGAAAGGTCTGCTGCGGCCTCGGTTGAGTAATTCGGTTAATGCTTCACTCATTGATTTCTGGTTGTCCAAGCGTTCCTGATTCAAATAAGGTTTAGTTATTAATTATTTTTTAGCAATAATTTTTTACAATTTATAGTGCCGTCTAAACTATAGTCTACACCGTTAAAATAAGTTATATCTGTTTAGATTATCCGTCAAAGTGACATGATAATTCGTAACTGCTGATTCGCTAGTCAGCACCACTTGAGAATTGGTTCTGGTATCCATCAATTAACCACCCTGAGAGTCAATTCGAGGAGGTCGAAACCATTTTGGTTCTTTATGTCCAACGGTTCGGCTCGGTACGTTCAATCTTACCTAATTTGTGCGAAACCTCTGGCATTTTCTCAACCTGACCCTCGAAAGTGCAGATGCAATTTTAGTCAACCCTGAAAGTCAAATTTTTCCATATTTCCAAATTTATATTCCCCTTTTCCTCGTCGCACTTCATAATAACAGTACCCCGAGTATTGTAGTTTTCCCTGAAATTGACGATACCATATTTACAAAAACAATCTAAAAAAGTGTAACAATAACAATCTTACTTTGATTAGGATGAACAAATTTAAAAGAAGAAAAAAAAACCACTTACGAATTAGTTACGAAAGTCCGAGACATCTTTTGGAGTAAGTTTCAAGATTCAATTATGAGTTAAAATGCAATATTAAAACCAGTGGTAGAGTTAAATAGATATATGATCACTATCTATTACTGATTTTTAAATTGAATCATTGAATAATTGAATCATAATTGAATCTTTAAACTTATTTCAAAAGATGACTCGGACTTTCGTAACTAATTCATTGTTTTTGTAAATATGGTTCCGCTGATGATCGAAATGGTGTATTTCCGAAACTTTGGGATTTGCATTTTTCTAATAAACTTGTCCGAGAGAGTTGTTACAACATTTTTTTGTTCATTTTCTTAATATTTTGGTTTCTCGGACGTTAAAGATTCTTATATAGAATAAAATTAGATCTATCAGGATTGTAAAAACTGTATGAGTACAATAATACCTAGTGAAGTAGTAATAATTGATTAAAACCCCTTTCAAATTGTAAATTTACTTTTTTTCCAAAATGTATAAAGTTATAAAACTCTAATTTTGTTCTCTAGGAAGAATTATGAATTTTAAGTAAAAAGTTAAAATTTTTTTTTTTTTCGGTAGAACATTGTAAAAGAAAGGTATTCTACATTTATTTTTAATAAATCAGATTTATGATTTGCTATTCTTATTAACTGTGTCATCATTCACTAGAAAAATGCCTTTTTCAATTCTAAACTCTGATCTCCCGAGCTAAAACCATGCCCTTTCTCTAATCTTCCTTCTTTTGTTTTGATATAGAGAAAAAATAATGTCGTTTGATTGTTAAGATACTACTCCGTAGTACTATGGGTTTATTCACTATTGGTCAAGCCCAAAACTGACTAAAAGGGCAAGACAGTACGCGTCCGGCATTCAGTATGTGATTACTTACATAACATTTTGCAGGAATTTCACCTTGAAGGTTCGACAGTTCGCGCGCGAACTGCGGATCCGTTATCACACGCTCAACAAGTCAAAGCTGCTGACCATCAGGCAGTATATTTTTGACAGAATACGGGAGAACATAAATAGAATGCCCACTCATCACGCTCGAGGAAGTGAAAAAAGTATTAAGAGGCATGAAAAACTATTCTGCTCCGGGATCAGATGGTATCAAGACCTTCTGGTGGAAGAAGTTTCCTTCAACCCACCAGCATCTGGCCCGCAATTTTACCTTAAATCTAAAATCGGAAGAGCCTATTCCGGAGTGGTTCGTGGAAGGACGCACAGTGCTCCTGCCAAAGATGAGCAACTTAGCTGACCCTAAGTATTACAGGCCAATTACGTGTCTGAACACACTGTATAATATCTTTACAGCTATCCTAAGTGATAGAATTCTTCGGATTGTCGGGAGAACCTGCTTATCGATAGATGTGTCTGCAAAGATGAAGCATACTACCAGCGCTAACTATGAATGGCCTGGACTGATTACCGGAAAGCTTTCGATTCAACGTCCCATAGACTTATCATCTATCTGTTAAAAAGCTTGAAGGTTCATCCGCACATCGTAAGGTGCATGGAGACTATCTCTCACACTTCGCCATTCCGAAGGGTACTTCTGCAGCAAATCTGGAAATTGAAAGCATAAGGGAAGTCATGTATTTTACATGGATAATCTTAAGATCTATGCTGAAAATAAAGAGCAAATACACCTAGGTCTAGGAGTTGTCTAGAAATAGACTTAGAAGATTGGAATGGAGTTTGGGTTGGAACAATGTGTCGAGGTTAATTCGAAACGAGGAAAACTCAATAGCATCCGCGAAAACCCTGAGTTGGTCAAAAGAAGCGCTATACGACACCTCGGCGCTGGAGAGACCTATACATGCCTAGGCGTGCCACAGAGCCGCATTCAGGACGTGATATCTATCAAAGATACTCTCTAAAGTAGATACAAACGTCTCATCCCACGGATTTGGTCTTCCGAACTGACGGCGAGGAACAGAGTATCTGCAACGAACATGCTTTACATCCCGTTAGTACTCTATTCATTTGTAGTGAATCCATGGACGACGGACGAGCTCGGATTCCTCGATATCGGGTCACAAAAGGTTATGCACATGAAAAAAAGTATGCGTCTTAAGTCTTCTGTTCCGCAAATTTACATCTCAACCGGATTGAAGTTGGGTACGGAGGGTTTTATTTTGGCGTGTCAAGGCGGTGTCATATCCACTCTAGCATACCCTTGCCACATTTTGAGCCAATACATTCCCGATGATAGCTGCACAGCGTGGCATGAACAAACCTAGCATCTAGGACACAGAGATGGTAATAAAGCACTCTTAGTGCCGCAATGTGCCTTTGGATGTACGATGTCCGTGCAGTTAGCACACCAACAATTAAATATCCAACTTTCGTTTAATGGAATCGCTTGGATGTCTTTAGGATGCGTTTGGAAGCCATTTTTTTCGTTTGGACGGCAAAACTCAAAAAAATATTGAGTTTTCAAAAGGGAGTGCTAACTTCACGCTGCGGAACAAATTTTAATTTTTGTCAAAAATTTGTTTACCAATCGTTTGGATGTCGTTAGTTTTTTGGTCAGCCGTGTCCTTAAATATAATATGATGTAAAATTATCCAAATTATCCAAATTTCTGAATTTAACAAAATGTTTAATTTTCTCAAATTTCCCAAATTTTATCAAATTTGTAAAAATTTCTAAAATTTGTGAAATTTTCTAAAAATTTTCAAATATTCAAAATTTTCAAACTTACCACACTTTCTAATATTTCTGAATTTTACGAAATATTACAAATTTCTAAAATCATTCAAATTTCTGAAATTAATGTTCAAAATTTTTAAACTTCTAACGTTATTTACATTTCTAAAATTATCAAAATTTCTAGAATGTTCAAAATTGTTTGAATTATCAAAATTTCTAAAATGTTCCAAATTACAATATTTTCAACATTTCTAAAATTGTAGAATCATCTCGAAGTTTCACAATTCCGAAATTTCCAAAATGTCTAAAATATCTCAAATTTTCAAAAATTATTTAAAAAGTTTTGCAATTATCAAAATGTCTAGAATGTTCAAAATTGATAAAATTATCCAAATTTATCAAATGTTCAAAATTTATAAAATGATGAAAATTGATCAAATGTTAAAGATTTCTCAAAAATTATTTAATTTATAATTGTTTTAATTTTCTTTTAATTTCCAAAGTTTGTAAATTTTTAAAAATTCTGACATTTTCATAATTTCTCAAATTTCTATAAAACTCTCCAATTTTTGAAAGTTCTAATGATTTCAAAAAATTGTATTATTTATATTTACCATAGATTTCACAAATTTTAGAACTTTCCAAAATTTGCTAAATTCATATACGAAAATAGAAACGAAGATTCTGAAATTCCTGCATACACGCAGAAACCATGCCTGTGTTACAAGCAATGAATTTTGAAAATACAACATAAAATTGGGCCAAGAGACGCAGTCGAATTAATGTGTCTAATTTAATTTTTTGTTTCTTATATTCATTCACAATCTCTTTTATATTTGCTTCTGCACATACATACCATATTATATAATAATAATAATAATAATATAAAGTTCGTAATAAAAACTAGTTCCACGGTATCGCAATGATGTCAAAAATGTCTTATTTTGATAAAAACAAACAATTTCTCATATTAAAATATTTTTTAGTACTATCCATTTTCGATTTTTAAAAATTTTGTGTTTTCGAACCACCGTAATATACAGTAAATATATTATTATTGCTTGTTATCTAGTTCTGTACTGCCACCTTTCAAATAATTAATTAATATAATATCGATTATTTACATCGACAAAAAGAAATTCTAAATTTTTTTCATAATTTGTTTGTTGGAAAATTTTGAAAATAAAACATAAATTTGGGCCAAGAAACGCAGTCGACATGAGTTTTGTAATTATTTATTTAAAAAATTTATTTATTCCACATTCTTCTTAATATAAAGAATGTGAGAATGTAAAGAATTCCGTAATAGTTTGCCCTGTACTTGTGCCTTAGAGAGAATAGAGATTTTTTGTTTGTTTGAAAAATGAAATTTCACATTTTTTGCCTTTTGTTTCTCAAAAAAATAATCTACAAAAACGTATCTTAGGACATTTTTCTACGTGGCGTTATATGCGAGATTATTGTGAAAATATGTATAAAATCCATTGAAATTTATTTTTACTTAACAAAAACATTTTTATGGTGTCATAAAAAACATAGTAGAAACGTAATTTAAGCATTTTAATAACTCTTACATCAAAATTTTTCTTTTGAAGTCCGTATTTTTCAAATAATCGATACTTTACATTTTTTCTAACTTACTTCATTATTATTCCACCAATACATTGTTCCAACTGTTAACTTTAACCATTTTTTTTTTCACTATAAATTTGTATTATTAATGTAGTG